>PVJS01011511.1:5655-45734 GCA_004027185.1 Glis glis | reverse complement strand
TCCCTCTCTCTCCTCCTCTACCTCCTCCTGTTCTCCTCCTCCTCCCTCCTCCTTCTCCTTCTCCTGTTCTTCTCCCTCTCCCTCTCTCTTCTCCTCTTCCTCCTCCTCCTCCTCCTCTTCCTCTTCCTCCTCCTCCTCTTCCTCCTCCTCCTCCTCCATCTTCATACTGGGGATTGAACCCAGGGATGATCTACCTTTGGGCTACACCCCTAGCCCCCCCTTTTAATGTTGAAACAGGATCTTGCTATGTTGCTGAGGCTGGCCTCAAACTCGTGATTCTCCTGTCTCAGTCTCCCAAGTACTGGGATCACAGGTGTGTGCCACCACGCCCGCTCTTCCTCTTCTTAAAGGCCACCCATTCCATCACGGGGACCTCACCCTGTGACCTCCTCTAACCTAACCGCCTCTCAAGGCCTTGTGATAGCCGCTTTCTGTAACAAGCACCTGAGATGATCAATTTATAAAAAGACAAGGCTTGTTCGGGCCCGTGGTTTCGGAGGTTTCAATCCATGCTTGATCGTGCCGTTGCTTTGGGGCCTGTGGCGAGGTGGCGCATCATGGCCACTGGGGAGTGAGTGGTAGAATCAAGTTTTTGCCTCATGGCCGGGACACAAAGGAGACCGGGTCTGCAGTCCCCTTTGGAAGCATGTTCCAGGTAACCACAAACCTCCCACCAGGCCCCGCCTCTTAAAGGCTCTACCACCTCCCGATAGCAACAAGGTGGGACCAAGCCTCTACACATGGGCTTTTGGGGAAAATTCTAGATCCAGATTATAGCACCCATCTCTCTCTCTCTCTCTCTCTCTCTCTCTCTCTCTCTCTTTTTACGGTACCGGGGATTGAACCCAGGGGCATTCTACCTCCGAGCTACACCCCCAGCCCTATTTTTTATCCTTTAGTTTGAAACCAGGTCTCACTAAGTTGTGGAGGGCCTCACTAAGTAGCTGAGGCTGGCGGCGAACCTGGATCCTCCTGTCTCAGCCTCCCAAGTACTGGGATTACAAGCGTGCGCCACCACGCCCAGCTTATAGCTCCCATCTCTAAATACCATCCCATTAGGGGTTTGGGCTTCAGCATATGGATCCTGGGGGACACACCCTTCAGTCCCTCTCAGACCCATGGCGTGGGGGTCGGGCTCTGCTTTCTTCTTGGGCAGGGTAAGTGGGGGAGGTGGTCTGGAAAGTGGGGGGAAGGAGGGGGAAGGGGCAGGAAGTGACCTCTACTGGCAGATGGCACAATGCACACCCTTCTCCGCCGCTGCCTTAGGCCACTGCTGCCGCCACCTGTCCTGGATCTCTTCATCAGGTCTTTGCATGCTGTCAGCCCCTGTGTCCTGCAAGCTCAGGCCCTCTGGGAGTGGCCAGCGACAAGGGCCTTATCATCCTTGGGGCACAGATTGGGCATGCCGTTATTCCCAAACCTGTTTCCATTTGCTTCTTAAACGTGGGCCGTTTGTCTCGGGCACCACCATGGATTGACTTGAACTTTTCCCCTTCAAGCCTCATGATTCGTAAGTGGGGCAGAGCCACCAGGGCTGGGGGGCCCCTGGGGCCAAGATCTGGTAAGCCTCAGCTTCTTGAATTCTCTGCGTGTGGTTGGCACCAGGGTTTGGGGATTCTAAAGGCAAGAAAACTGGGGCTGGGGGATTTAACCAAATCTCCCAACTTCTGAGTGGTAGAGCCAAAATGTGAAGCCATGTGTAACTGTCCCAAAGACGGAGCCCTTTCTGACATATCGAGGTGCCTCCTAGGAGGGGACCCCACCTTGGGCTGGTCACGCCAATCCGGCATTGCACTCAAATGGCAAACGGGAGAGAGTAGAAAAGGCTAATGGTGACCGAAGGCATATGGAACTGAGGGTACAAACTGTGCCTGAGGCTCCAGCCGTGGGTCGGTGTGACATCGTGGGAAACAATGACAGCTGATTGCTTTCTTCAAGCGGACACATGTCTTTAAAGATTTTCGAGTCATATCTGAATCAGGAGCATCAGGGCAAAAATGTCACAGAGTTGCGTGTTGGTAAAGGTGGGAAATATTCAGACCGGAAGTCCGGGTGCAGCGACTCTGTGCGTTCACACCAGTGATGCTGTGTGCTGTCGAAAACAATTAGAGCTGCAGCAGAGAGTCCCCCAAGGTATCGCTGAGTAAGAAAAGCAAGAGGCAAGAAATGGAGTATCATATAATTCAGGACAACAATGACCAAAGGCAGGCTGTACATGTGTAATAAGTATGTGCATGGGTATAAATGAACGCATGTGGGTCTATATAAGCAGTTGTGTGTACACACATGTGTGTGCATGTACGTATGCATATACAGTCAGCTCTGCATATTTGCAGTCCCCACATCCATGGATCCGACTAACCTTGGATACATTTTTTTTTTTGTACTGGGGATTGAACCCAGGGGCATTTTACCTCCAAGCTATACCCCAGCCCTTTTTACTTTTTATTTTGAAACAGGATCTCACTAAGTTGCAGAGGGCCTCACTGAGTTGCTGAGGCTGGCCTTGAAACCGTGATCCTCCTGTCTCAGCCTCCCAAATACTGGGATTACAGGTATGTGCCACCATGCCCGGCTAAAAATTTTAATTGCATTTGTAGTGAACATGTATAGATTTTTTCTAGTCACTATTCCCTAACTAGTACAGTATATTAACTATTTATTTAGCATGTACATTATATCAGGATTAATAAATCTAGAGATGGTTTAACGTATACAGGAGGGTATGCATAGGTTGTGTGTACCCGCACTGTGACATTTGATATAAGGGACTTGAACATCTGAGAATTTTGGTCCTGGAACCAATCCCCGGCTGATACTGAGGGATGACTATATTTATAGAGGATACCATGATTATGAAGAAAAATAGGGAATGGCCCTAGTAGGATGGTAATAGGAGTTAACAAGAAAAAAGAAAAATAGGACACACACACACACACACACACACACACACACACACACACCATGCATCTGACCACATTTATGCATTTGCCTAAGGGTAGAGGCATTCATACAAAAAATTTTCAAGGAAAGTTGTAAACATTCTAGTGCAAATGAGCCCCACAGAGCTGGGTGAAGGAGAGAGAGATCAGGCCTAGAGATAAGAGGTTCTGTGCAGAGGCTGGGGACAGGTACAAGAAAGCCACCTGTGGGATCCCCAACACCCTGTGACAGGAGGAGTGTGTTTGTCCTGGGCTTCATTCATTCATTCATTCATTCATTCCTCCATCTATTTATTCATTTTTTGTGGTGGTGGAAGCCAGGGCCTCGTGCATGCTAGGCAAGCGCTCTACCACAGAGCTACTCCCCCAGCCTGCTTATCCTGGGCTTTAAAGCTGGCATGAGGAGGACTGGAAATTCCTTGGACTTGGGGGATTTGGGGGTCTCCATGGACGGAAGCTTCTGGCCCCTCTCTGGCCTCAAGAGTAAGCTGAACCGTCCAAGGGGAAAATAAATTCTTTTCTACTTCTGCTAACATTAGGGTAGATATATTATCTGTCATTTCAACAGGGACCCTTTTAAAAATGAAGAGGAGAACCTGTCACGGTGAACCATGCCCGTAATCCCAAGACTTGGGAGGCTGAGATGTGGACAGGGGGAGGGTAGGAGGATGCACAGTAATTTAGTGAGACCCTGTTTCAAAATAAAAAATAAAAAACTTGGGGGGGGTGTAGAGATAGAATGCTCCTGGGTTCAACCCCCAGTACTACACACACACACACACACACACACACAGAATCAAGGGGAGAGCTTTTAATTCTATCAAGATAGCAGGTGTGAACTGGGACTGTCCTACAAATGTGATTTTAACATATCCAGAACTCCTTCCTAATTTTTGTCGCTGGAGCCCAGCAGGACTGAAATGAGTCTTAATGATCATCCCACCACAGGGGGGAGCACCCTTTGCCTTCAGGATTGTAGAGATGAGGCCACGGGGAATGGAGGCTCCCAGGGTCTCTGCTTAGCAGAGTGTCAGGGCCCGGGTTGGGCAGGTCTGAAGTTCTGCCCTGGCCTCTGTGCGGTTGCCTGGCCCTTAACAGACTGAACTAAGAACCAGACCATGCTGCTAGGGCACTCTGTAGCTAGCATTACCAGTGTGGACTACAAAATGGGTATGCTACTGCGAGATAATCTCTTCTAGAAGAAATGAATTGTTATAAGGCAGTTATCTCTTCCTTGATTCTTCTTCCAAGAGAAAGATTTCAAACAAAAAGCACAAATAGGGAGCATAAGAGGTTTGCTTATTTATTCAGGGAAGTGGGGGGCATGGTGTAGGAGAAAGCCGTGATACAGGGTTACATTCCAGAGAAAGGGCCCAGAAAGGGCTGCTCCCCCAGGGTGGAAAACAGCGTAGATCAAAGGGGTGGCTTTCTGGAATGGAAAGTAATGGCGAGCTTTATTCAGTCTGGGAACCTTTCCCCCTCATGCATATGCATTTAGAAGGGTCACTATCTTTTTGTGCCGTAGTTTAGCGTGTGTACACTGTTCTGGGCACGTTGGAAACTTTCCCCCGATGCCTACGTGAAACCCAGCAGCTTTCTACTGCGGTTCTCTAACTACAGGTCGGCAGGGAGTCCATGTTTCCATTCAGGAGGGCCCAATTACCTTTCCCCAGGTCCCTCACGTCTGTCCCAATCTTGCCCACTTGCCCATTTCTATCTAGCTACCTAGCAGGTACATGCTGATTAACATACAAATTAGGTGGGCTAACCCCGGACCTGGCTACCTCAAGCATGTTTGATTCATTTCTTAGTATCTTTCTTCCCTGATTTAATTTAAAAAGTCTACATAGACACTGGCGATTGGATCAGGAGATGGAGAAAGATGGCGAGGGGAGAGATTGCCTTTTCCCAAGCCATCTAGTAATCTTAAATGCCATGGTTTAGGGCTATGGGCAGCATTTTTCTTGATTACAAAGAGGAAGGCTATTTGAAATGACAAAGAGAGTAAGACGGACACAAAGGAAGCAGAGGACAGAGCTAGAGATGAGGGAAAGATCCCTGATGATACTTTTAGTCCCTAGATCCACCCATGCCTGAAGTCCAATCCCTAGTTGAAAGGAAGAATGGACCACAAAGATGTCCACGTTCTCGTCCCTAGAACCTGGGCATATGTTGCCGTATGGGGCAAAAGAGACGCTGCAGACATGATGAAGAATCTAGAAATGGAGAGATGGTCTTGACTCGTCAGGTGGGCTCCGTGTAATCGCAAGGGGAGGCAGAAAGGTTAGAGTCAGAGAAATATCTGTGACAACAGAAACAGAGGCCAATGCTGTGGCATTGTGGGAAGAGACCACGAGCCAAGGTGTGTGGGCATCCTCAGAAGCTAGAGAAGACAAGGGATGAACGACTTCCTGAAACTTCCAGAAGGAGTACAGCCTGGCCCACATCTTAATTTGAGCCACATAAGCCCATTTTTGGACTTCTCCTCTCCTGCACTGGAAGATAACAAATAAGTGTTGTTTTAAGTCACGAAGTTTATGGTCGATGACAGCTAGCCATAGATAACTAGTACTCCCAGCTTTCTGGTGGCTTGAACCAAACTTGCTTGAATTAAACTTGATTTTCTTTTCTTTTTTGCCATACTGGGGATTGAACCTAGAGGCATTCTATCTCTGAGCTACACCCCCAGCCCTATTTTTTATTCTTTATTTTGAAATAGGGTCTCACTAAGTTGCGGAGGGCCTCACTAAGTAGCTGAAGCTGGCTGCGAACCCGGATCCTCCGGTCTCAGCCTCCCAAGTACTGGGATTACAAGCGTGCGCCACCACGCCTGGTTAAACTTGATTTTCTATCATTTGTAACCCCCAAATCCTGACTAGTACCCCAACCCCAGGAGGACAGAAATTTTTTTCAGAGCAGGCCCCCCTATGAAATTTTTATACCTTACTTTCATGTCCATTACTCAGAAGTCCTAAAATTAGAGATCTGAAAGCTGCCTCGGGGGCAGGTTCACCCAACTTTCTCCCACACATAAGGCCCAGTCAGGGCCTGATGAATCACGTGACTGGCTGGGCATTAGATGGGCTTTGCACCCCTTCTGAGTTCTGGGTCCAGAGTCCAGGGACAGGCTGCAGAGACCCAGGGGACCTGCAAAATACCAGAAAAGGGCAGAGGTTTGTGTGGGGACAGTATGGGCAGCTTTCTTCCTACATCTCCCTGGGGTCACTTTTGCAACTGAGGACCTTGGAAGACCTGCTCATCCCAGCCTTGACTCTACTCTGGGCCTCAGCCAGCTGACCCCTCTGTTCCCATGATGCCCCCACGGCCTCCACCACGGAGCACCTTTCTTTGTGGAGGTGTCTGGGGCTGCCATTAAGATCTGTCTCTCAGATGACAGAACGCAGACACCATCCAGCCTCCCAGATCTGATTGTTTTGACAGCTTTGCCAAATTACAAAGCAAAGGCCCCATTTGGTGACGAGGAAAGCAATATTGTGGCAGGGCCTCCTCCTTCCTTTGAAAATCAACTGTAAGTGAATTTGCATCCACTTAGTAGTAAATACGTCTGGCTGAGCCCCCTCTCCAGCAATTGCAAGGGATTTAGATGCGCTTGGGTCTGCTTTATTATTTTATGATGGAGAGAAAGGCAAGAGGGAAGAGGGAGGGGAGAGAATGATTTGAGAGCAGATTTCTAGGGGAGGGAAAATTGAGGATGGGAAGTTTCACATTTCTTGCAGTGTCTCTTAGCTTGTGGCTGGGCCGGGCGAATCATTGAACCAGGGTGGGCAAATGGCTGCCAGGAAAAGAAATAGCCCCTTCCTGTCCTGTGTGTGATGATTTAGAAGGCTCTGAAGAACCCTCGTCACGACATGCTCTCTAAAACCCTCTTTAAAATTCCACTGGAAAGGCCCAGGCTGAAGATATACAGGCCTTGTGGAGAGCAAGAGAGCTGGACAGATTTGCCAGCGTGCGGCTGCTGCTGCCGCCGGAGGGCGTTTTCTATGCAAATTTGTTTAAAGTCCCAGGTCAGGAGCTGCTGGGAAGGAGACCGCTTTATCCTTTTTAAGAATAAAGTGGACACTATCTCTTGCCGATTGGAGAGAAGCCAGTTGCAGAGTGCTTTACATTCTCTGTGCAGGAAGGCCCTTCCTGGCCTTCGGTTTTATTTCTGTACCTGGATGGGGAGAGGGAGAGAGGTGCAAGACCTTGGTATGAAAGAGGGTCCTGCGCATGTGATTTCCAAAGTGGGAATCGGAAATGGACCAGCCAGTGAGAACCAAGACCAAAGTCCTTTATATATATTGGTGCATTGTAATTATACATATAATACATATATATGCACACACGTATACACACACACGCATACACATATGCAAATGCATTGTAATTATACATCCTAGTGAGGTTCAAATTGATACAAATATACATGCATACAGGTCTTGGCATTATTCAAGTCCCATCGCACTATCCACCCCTTCCCAAATATAACAGCTGGGTTGGCAGTGATATTTTCATACATGGGCATAGCATAATTTAAATTGTTTCTTTCATCAGTTCTTTCTTTTCTCCTTTCCACCTCCCTTTCCCTATCTCCTTCCTCTATTCTACTGCCCACTTTCCTCAATTATGTAAAGTCCCTTTGGTTTCCTATTTTCTCTCTGGCTTCCACATATGAGCACAAACATTTGACCCTTGACTTTCTGAGACTAGCCAATTTCACTTAGTATAATATTCTCTAGTTCCATCTATTTTCCTGCAAATGACATAATTTTGTTGTTTTTTTTATGGCTTAGTAAAATTCCATTGTGTATAGATACCACATTTTGGTTATTCATTTATTGATGGACACCTAGGTTGGTTCCATAATTTGGCTATTGTGAATTGTGTTGCTATAAACATGGATATGGATGTATTACTATAGTATTCTGACTTTAATTCTTTTGGAAAAATACTGTTATAGTTAGATATAAAATGTCCCCTAAAGAGCTCATTTATTAATGTTTGGAGCTGCTGTAGTTGAGTCATGAGGGTAATCTGGGTGACGAACCAGGGTAGGGTTTGGCTGCTGGTGGGTCCCTGGGGATGCGGCCTTGGGGATTATATAAATGGTTCCTCCTCCCCCGATCTCTCTCTCTCTCTCTCTCTCTCTCTCTCTCTCTCTCCCTCTCTTCTCTTCTCTTCTCTTCTCTTCTCTTCTCTTCTCTTCTCTTTTCTCTTTCTTGTTTCTGGCCTCCATGATGTGAGGAGCACAGCCCATGTACTCTCCCTCGCTCTGCTTCCTGCCGCTATGCCCTGAGATCTGCGGTCCCCGGCCTCACATAGACTGAACCCAAAACCATAAGAAAATAAATCTTTCCTCTAAGATACATGGTCAATCTTTTCGATTATAGCTTCAAAAATGCTGACCAGAACAGATACTGAGGAATGGTATAGCTGGGTCATACGGCGGTTTCATTCCAGGTCTTTTGAGGAACCGCCATACTGATCTCTACAGTAGCTATATGAATCTGCAGTCCCACCAACAGTGTATAAGGGTTCCTGTTTTCCTCATATCATTACCAGCATTTGTTATTATTTGTATTCTTGATGATTGCCATTCTAAGTGGAGTTGGAATCTCGGTGTGGTTTTGATTTGCATTTTCCCTGACGGCTAATGATGTGGAACATTTTTAATATATTTATTGGCTTTTCATATTTCTTCTTTTCAGAAGTGTCATCTTAAAAGAAATTCTCCTTTTGAGAATTTCAGTTGCCCATTTTTTGATTGGTTTATCTGTCTTTTTAGTGTGGCGTTATCAAAGTTCTTTCTATAGTCTAGATATTAGTCCTCTATCAGAGAAGTAGTTGGCAAAGATCTCGCAGCCTGTCGGCGCTTTCTTCAGGCTTTTGATGGTTTCCTTTGCTGTGAAGAAGCTTCTCAACTTGATGCCATCCCATTGATTGAGTCTCAGTTTTATTTCCTGAGCTTTGGAGAGTCTTGTTGACCAACTCTCCAACATATAGGCACTGATAGAGACTCCCTCAATAACACCGAATTTCTTCTTTCCTTCTTTCTTTCTTTCTTTCTTTCTTTCTTTCTTTCTTTCTTCCTTCCTTCCTTCCTTCCTTCCTTCCTTCCTTCCTTCCTTCTTTCTTTCTTCCTTCTTTCTTTCTTGGTACTGGGAATTAAACCTAGGGGCATTCTACCTTTGAGCTACACCCCCAGACTGATTTTATTTCGTATTTGGAAACAGGGACTTGCTATGTTGCGGAGGGCCTCACTAAGTTGCCGAGGCTGGCTTTGAACCTGCGATCCTCCTGTCTCAGCCTCCCAAGAACTGGGATTACAAGCATGTGCCATTACGCCTGGCTAGACTGAATTTCTTTTTTTTTAATTTTATTTATTTATTTTGTGGTACTGGGGATCAAACCCAGGGGCATTTCACCTCCAAGCTCCACCCCTAGCCTATTTTTTATTCTTTATTTTGGAACAGGGTCTCACTAAGTTGCGGAGTGCCTCACTAAGTGACCGAGGCTGGCTTCAAACCTGCGACCCTCCTGTCTCAGCCTCCCAAGTACTGGGATGACAAGCATGTGCCACCGTGCCCGGCTAGACTGAATTTCTTAAAGGGCCTTCAAGGCTCTTGAACTTGATTTTCAGCTTCCTTTCCAGCGCCTTCTCTCACCCTTCTATCAGAGTGGCTTTTACTCGCAAGGCACAGAAACCCAGGACAATGGAGTTGATTGGAGAGACCCAGGAGCTCCAAGAAGCCGTCTTGTGCCCGTCCCTGTTTCTCCATCCATGGACTTGTGTCTTCCTGGCAGGCTCAGCTTTACTTTTTTTTTGTACAGCACTGGGGTAGTCTACCACATAGACCACTGTTCCAGGGAAATGTTTATTGATAAAAGTAGCTAATGCTCATTTATCACTTCCTGTGTTACACAAGACACAAGTGATTTGTCCAATAAGGAAAGGGCGAGGGGGCAGCAGGTGAGATCTGTCCCTAAATTCGATTCCCACCATGTCCCCACAGCCTCTCCCCCTGGAGCACATGTCTTCATGGAGGCTCCTGGGGCTGCCATTGTGAGGTGTCTCTTGGGATGACAGAAGGCAGACATTACCCAGGCTCATCTGCCTCACGCTGATCCAAACCCAGTCAACCCAAGGTCATCCAAGGTCACACAGATAGACAGGGGCTGAGCCAGGACCCCAACCCAGGGAGCCTGGCCCTTATCCACTCCACCCCATTTCCTCTCCGATCATTATAGATAATAACATGCTTACTATCATTCCCGACACAGTGCTACTATAGTTGACATTCATCCTCCCTGTTAATTCTCCCAACAGCCCTATCTGGCAAAGATTACTATAATCTCCATTTTACGGATGAGGGAAGTGAGGCACAGAGTGGTTGAGTAATTTGCCCAGAGTGACACAGCCAGGAAGTGGAAGAAAAGGCTATTAACTCCATGCCCACTCAAGTCCTGTCCTGTATTTTCAGTCACTAAAGTATCTGACTTCCAAACCACTGGGCCAAGGCGTTGCTGACCGCCCTGCTTGATGTTGGCTGAGCCCTGATCCACCCGGCGTGCTGTCGTAGGAGCTAGAGATTCCTGGTCTGTGTCTGTTGAGGGCTGTCTTAGGACCGCACATTGAGATTAACATCTTGGACCAACTCGGCTGTGTACACAGTGCCTGGTCGAGGGGAATCTGTCTGCAAGCGGACAAATTCCCTGGGACCCGATGGGATCGACAGCGTGTGGACTTTGACGTCCTCTCCATCTACTAGTAATGTTTAACTCCTCCTTCCTCTCAACGGTTTTATGACCCCGCCTTGCTGCCTCTCTTCATCTGGACCTGTGATACTCGCTGGTTCCTGTGTTTAATTGTTTTTATGATGCTTTGTCTAAACTTTCAATAAAGGCAGGGCACTGGCTGCTAGAGGCAGGAGATTTTTGAGTTGCCTCCTCTCCGGCTGACCCCGATATTAAAATAATAATCTTGGACCCAGAGTCGTTCATGCGAGGGACTTCGGCAAGCAGCAACCGCATGTGTCTGCGGAGAATTCAGTCTAGTGGGATGCTAGGTATATAAGCGGGTCATTCCAGAGAGTGAGGTGAGTAGAGGGAAAGCCAGCCTTCTGGGGTCTTCGGAGGGGCAGATTGTGGAGCAGGACTGTGTTCTCGGCTCTGAGTTTGCAGGCGCCTCTCCTGGAAGTGGCACATAGGCCTCTCATTCACACGTGGTACAATCACTGCCACGCTTACAGATGGTGCCTGCTCAGCTCTTTGAAGGTGGCAGGGCCTGGGGAGGTGGGCACAGCCACGGGGCAGAGCGCAGCCACACGCCAATGACAGCAGCCAGCTGCGCGCACCCCACGGCGCTCACCTGGTGGCTGCTTCAGGCTTGTTTACGGTGGCTTTTATTGAATCTGACTAGTCTGGAAATAATTGCACTAATATTATTGACATTAATAGTACACCAGGATGTATTTATATCTTGCTTCTCCCTCAGCTAAAATTCAATCTCCTCATCACTCTTGCACAGGGTGGGAGGTGGCAGGTTGAGCTGCTGTGGAGTTCCCAGCGGCACGTAGGTGGGACAAGTCCGGCCCAGGTACCACACTTGTCTGGGGGCAGCAGACTCAGAGGCTCTGTGCCCAGACCAGAGAACCAGCTAGTGGCCAGCAGGTGGGGCACACCTTTGAAGGTAGGAGAGAGCAGGTTTAATGGGGTTTTTAGAAAGGGCAGGTGGGCTTCCCTAGAGAGGGCCCTGAACTGATGAAGTGGGAGATGATGGGTCCCCAGCCCCTACCTGGGGTGCCTGGTCTTTCTAGTCCCTGCTCCAGGAAGTCACTCCCACCCCTACCCACAGAGCGCACTTGACCACCAGGTCCTTGAGGCGTCTGTGCTGGGAGGGGCCCTCTGCTCCCAATCTCTCCTTCCAGCTTCTTCTCTGGAGCTGGGAGTCTGAGATTGAGGGAGCATGTCCCCGAGGCTCGCCTACTGGTGGCCAATCTTGCATGACTTGCCAATTGAGATGTGTGTGTGTGTGTGTGTGTGTGTGTGTGTCTGTGTTGTCCAATCTTGCATGATTTGCCAATTGAGATGTGTTTGTGTGTGTGTGTGTGTGTGTGTGTGTGTGTGTGTCTGTGTTTGATTCAGAGGTGCATGTAAAACCTCGATTCTCGAAATTTAGACTTCTTATAATTCACTAGGCTTATTTTACTAGTCACTTGGGACTTAAGTACAAAAAGGCTTCCTGCTACTTCTTTATTCTAAAGAGTGCATAAAATGTATACATACAGTTTAAAGAATAATAATAAACTAAAACACCCATATATTCACATCGAGCTTGGGAAATGGAACATTACCAGTCCCCGAGAAGTCCCCTGGGTATTAATTCCCCACCACATCCCTCTCCCTCTCGCTCTTCCTGCCAGAGCCAACGGCTACCTGAATCTCACACTAATCATTTCTTCGCTTCTCTTTTCTACAAAGTTTTCCCAGGCATGGAGGTATTCCTGAACAATACATTATGTCGCTCTGCCTGAATTTTGGACTTTATAGTGTAATGGAATCCTACTGTATATTTTCTTCTGTGCCTTGCTTCCTTTGCTCAACCATATTTTTGCTGGATTCATCCATTTTTAATGTGAGTAGTGGTGTTCATTCATTTTCACTTCTAAATAGTATTCCAGCATATGAATATACTATAATTTATTTGCCCAGGCCGTTGCAGGCAGAAATGCGGGATTTGGGCTATTATGAATGCTGCTGTAAATATTGATTTATATGACTCCTGTTTGCTGCCCTAAGTGTGGCCTCAGAGTGGCAGCTTTGTCATCAAAAGCAGAATTTCAGGGTCGTGTTCCAGAGCCACTGAATCAGAATTTGCATTTTAGCAAAAACCATGTGCACGTTCAAGTCTGGGAAGCACCGCTCTGCGTACCTAGGTGATACCCAGGAGTGGAATTTTGTTGAGCCCTAGGGTAAGCATGCATTTGACTTTATGGTGAACTGGTAAATGCTTTTCCAAAATGGTTTTGCCAATGCCCACTCTACCCCAAAAGAGGATGATGATGATGGTTCCTGTTGGCCACATGTCCATCATCTCTTGGTGTTGACAACTTTGAGATCTGGTGGGTGTGAGATGGTCTCTCCGTAAGGTTTTCTTTTTTCATTGTCCTGATTACCAACATGTCCCAGCTGATGCCACTCCTATTTCCCTAGGGACCCAGGACTTCACAGTCCCAGACCTTTCCTTCCATAGATCATGCTTCCTTGCCTAGCAAATGCCTATTTATGCCTCTGTTCGTTTTTCTCTTGGGTTGCTTGTCTTTTGCTAATCGATTCATAGGTGATCTGTGTTTAGGGGCTGTTAGAGCTTCATTCACGTGGCAGAGAGCATGTCCTGTGTTTAGTTTACTGCCATGTTCCAGCCACAAGGCGAAGCCAATGTCCCCAGCTTTCTTTGCATTTACACTGAGACCACGTGACTGAGTTCCAACTAAAGAGTGATGGGTATATTTGTTTGTTCAGATCCCTAACAATATACCCCAGACTAGGTGGCCTAAGCAATAGAAATTTATTATCTCACAGTTCTGGGGGTTCAAAGTTCAAGATCATGGTGCCGGCTGGTTTGGTTTCCTCTGGCTTCCTGTGTGCATGTACCTGTCTGGGTTCTAGTCCCCCCTTTTCAAATTAGATTAGGACCCACCCAAAGTACCTCATTTTACCTCATTTATCTCTTTAAAGGCCACATCTCCAAGTTCCATTACATTTTGACATACTGGGGTTAGAACTTCAACCTATAAATTATTTTTGGGGGTACACAAGTCTATAATAATAGTGTATGTCACTCCTATGCCCCGGGTTAAAATAACCCCACAAGAACTTCCCAGACTTTTCTTGCTCTTTTGTGGCAACTCAGGAAGCCACACGGTCTACGTGGTACAGCCACAGAGGGAAACAGCCTGGATCCCTGTGTAACTGTGTGGAGCCGAGCTGCCGACTACACCAATGTGGGAAAGAAACAAACTATACGCCACCACTATTTTGGAATTGGTTGCTGCAAAAATGATCCAGCCTATCCTGACTAATATAGTGTTTGCATAAGACTAGACTGATTTTTTTTCCCCTGCAAGATTATGCTAGCCTTTTAAGATGATCTGAGACCGGTTTCTTCTTCTTCTTCTTCTTTTTTATTATCTGGAAGAGTAGTTCTTAAAACATTTGGCAGAAATTGCTGATAAATCATTTGGATCTAGTTTTTTTCTTCCTGGAAGATTTTTGAGTAATAATTCAATTTCTTTAAAGGTCATTAGACTCTCTAGGTTTTCTACTGCTTCTTTGGTAAGTTGTATTTTTTCTAGGATTTATCCATTTTGTCTACATTTTACAATTTATCACAAAGGTTTTCATACCTCTTTTCATCTGTTTAATCAATGTAGCTTGTGCAGTTACGATCTCCCCCCCTCCTTTTATGGTGTTGGGGATTGGACCCAGAGGCATTCTACCTCTGAGCTACACCCCCAGCCCCATTTTATTTTTTATTTGAAAACAGGGTCTCACTAAGTTTCTGAGAGCCTCACTGAATTGCTGAGGCTGGCCTCAAACCCGCAATCCTCCTACCTCAGCCTCCCAAGTACTGGGATTATAGGTATGTGCTATCACACC
Organism: Glis glis; assembly: GCA_004027185.1. NCBI lineage: Eukaryota > Metazoa > Chordata > Mammalia > Rodentia > Gliridae > Glis > Glis glis. Next base: position 31,134 of record PVJS01011511.1, on the reverse strand, counting down.
TGGCCCTTCTTAATTCTTAATATTTGTCTTTCTCATTCTCTGTCTCTGTCTCTGTCTCTCTCTCTCTACACCATTTCATTGTTCCCTCTCATTAATCTTCCCTCTGATAGCATACAGTTGATAGCCCCAACTGTATGCTACCTATAAGAAACATTTTTTTTTTGGTACTGGGATTGAACCCAGGGGCATTCTACCTCCAAGCTACACTCCTAGTTCTATTTTATTTTATTTTTATTTTGAAACAGGGTCTCACTAAGTTGTGGAGGGCCTCACAAAGTTGCTGAGGCTGGCCACGAACCTGTGATCCTCCTGTCTCAGCCTCCCAAGTACTGAGAGAATGGTATTTATTTATCTAGCAGTACTAGGGAATTGAACCCAGTACCTTGCACATGATAGGAAATCACTGAGCTACATCCCCAGCCCTTTTTATTTATTTTGAGAAAAGGTTTCACTGAGTTGCCCAAGCTGGCCTCAAACTTGTGATCCTCCTGCCTCAGCCTTCCGAGTAGCTGGTATTATAGGTGTGTATCACCAAGCCCAGCTGGAAATGTTCTTTGTAAAAAGAATTTTTCTTGTTTGTTTCCAAATAACTGACTTCAGACTTTGATATTTCTTTCTATTGCCCTTACTTTGTGTCTTTAGTTTTGCTTTTAACTTTAATATTTTCTTCTTTCTGTTTTCATTAGGTTTATTTTGCTCATCTTTTGACTTCTTAAATTAGATGCACATCATTAATTTTGAGTCTTTAATTCTAATATAAGCAATCAAAACACAAATTTTCTTCTAAATACTGCTTTGGTTGTACCTCCTCAATTTTTGTAAGGAGTAATTTTGCTATGACTTAATTATTCATATTTCTTTTTTCTAATTTTCATTATAATTCCCTCTATGAACTACTAATGTTTAGGTCTTTTAAAATGTCCAGTTATATGGATTTTAATGGGTATATTTTTGTTATTAAATTTCTTATTTGAATGCATTAGCACCAGAATTTGTTGAGGCCAGTTCTATGGTCTAGACAGTCAATTTTTCTAACGACTTTATGCATGCTTTGAAATAAATGTGTGTCCTCCATCGTTTGGGTATAATTTTCTATATATGATTTTTATACTTTTATTGGCGCATGCTAATTATACATCACAGTGAGTTTCAAAGTGATACAAACATACATGCACACATCACTTGGTGCGTTTCCTTCCACATCCCACCCCACTCCCCTCTAAAGATGATGTAAATCAAACTGTGCAAATCACAGTATTAACGCCAAATAATTAGAACACCCTAATTGAAAGGCAGAGATTGTCAGATTGAATTAAAAAGCAAGTCCCAACTGTATGCTGTTTATAAGAAATATTCTTTTTTTTTTGTACTGGGGATTGAACCCAGGGGCATTCTACCTCCAAGCTACACCCCCAGCCCTATTTTGTTTTGAAACAGGGTCTCACTAAGTTGTGGAGGGCCTCACAAAGTTGCTGAGGCTGGCTGCAAACCTGTGATCCTCCAGTCTCAGCCTCCCAAGTACTGGGATTACAAACATGTGCCACCCTACCCGGCAGAAACATTCTTTAAATATAAAGACATAAATAGGTTATAAGTACACCGAGGGGACAAGAGACCCTCATACCAACCATGAAAACATTAATTAAAGAAACCTAGATGGTTATATTAAGTGTAGTAAAGTAGACTTCAGAGCAGGAGATATTACCAAAGATAACGAGGAACATTGCCTAATGATTAAGAATCAATTCATGAAGAAGACATAATAATTGTGAAGGTGTATATACTTAATGGCAGAACTTCAGAATACACAAAGCAATAACAATTAGGACTGAAAAGAAGTAAATAAATCCACAAATATAGTTGGAACTCCAACACTCCCAGCACTACCATGCTCTAGCTAGATTTTTATAAAAACAATTCTAAGCCAGGCATGGTGGTGCAGGCCTGTCCTCCCAGCTACTTGGGAGGCTGAGACAGGAGGATCCCTAGTTCAAGGTCAGCCTGATGAACTTAGTGAGACCCTGTCTCAAAATAAAAATTAAAAAGGGCTGGGGGTATAGCTCAGTGATATTTACCTAGCTATATATTTTCTATTTGTCTCATCTTGTCTTTTTTTCTTCCTGATTCAGGATTAATTCTTATGTATTTATTTCATTTTTCTCTATTATTGGCTTATTGGTTATTCTTTTTTCAAAATGTCTTAGTGATTGCCCAGTTTCTTAACATACATCTTTAACCTCTCACGGTCTGCCTTCAACTAATATCATACTAATTAATGTGTAGTGTGAGAACTTTACATTATATTTTCAATCTCTCTCTCTTTTGCTTTGTGCTATTAATGATATACGCACATTCTACTTTCACATATGTAATAAACAACAACATATTGTTAATCTTTTTTCCAGAAGCAATTAGTTTTAAAGTGACTAAAATGAGAAAATAATATGCTTTGAAATATTGACCTCCAAGCCGGGCGTGGTGATGCACGCTTGTAATCTCAGTACTTGGGAGGCTGGGACAGGAGGATAGCCAATTCGGACCAGCCTCAGGTACTTAGTGAGGCCCTCCGCAACTTAGTGAGACCCTGTTTCAAAATAAAGAATAAAAAAGAGGACTGACGATGTAGCTCAGAGGTAGAATGCCCCAGGGCTCAATCCCCAGTACCGCAAAAAAATAATATATATATATATATATATATATATATATATATATATTGGCCTCCGTTCTTGCCACTTTGTGAGTTTTTATTTATTGTGTGGATTCGAGTTTCTATCCAGTGTCCTGATCTCTCTACCTCAAGAACTTCCTCGGACAATCCTGCCATGCAGGAGTATTAGTAAGATTTTTTTTCAGGTTTTGTTTGTCAGAAAAAGTCTTTATTTCTCCTTGATTTTTGAAAATTATTTTCACTGGGATTCCAATCATGTGTATGTGAGACCATTTGATACATTCCTTTAGCTCTTGTTCATTCTAATGTGTGTGTTTGTGTGTGTGTGTGTGTGTGGTTGTGTGTGTGTGTGCAAGATTCAGTTTGTACAATTCCCATTGACTCATATTTTGCTATGTTGAGTACACTGGTGATTTTCTCAAAGGAAATCTTTATCTCCGCCACTGTCCTTTTTATTTCTAGCATCCCCAATTGACTCATCGTTTATCTCAGCTGAAATCCTCCCTCCATTCACGTCCGTTTCCACCTTCTCACTAGATCCTTTAGCATTTTGATTACAGCTATTTTTAGTCAAAGGATATGAAATTTCGGCTAGACAGGAGGAATAAGTTCAAGAAATCTGTTGTACAACATGGCGATTACAGTTAAAAACAACATATTGTATTCCTGAAAATTGCTAAGAGCTTAGACTTCAAGAGTTCTCACCACACACACACGCACGCGCACAATAAGAATGAGAGGTGATGGATATATTAATTAGCTTGGTTCAGCCATTCCACAATGCAAACATATTTCAAAACATCGTGTTGTACATGATAAATATACACAATTTTTATTTGTCATTTAAAAACCATAATTGTAGCCGGGCGTGGTGACGCACGCTTGTAATCCCAGTACTTGGGAGGCGGAGACCGGAGGATCCGGGTTCGCGGCCAGCCTCAGCTACTTAGTGAGGCCTCTGCAACTTCGTGAGACCCGGTTTCAAAATAAAGTATAAAAAATAGGACTGGGGGTGTAGCTCGGAGGTAGAAAGCCCCCGGTACCACAAAAAAAAATTGCTTTAAAGTTCTTAGCTGGGCGCAGTGGTGCACGCCTGTAATCCTAAGTACTTTGGTGGCTGAGACAGGAGGATCACAGGTTCAAGGCCAGTGCTTAGTAACTAAGTGAGACTCTGTTTCGAAATATAAAATGAAATAGGGCTGAGGGTGTAGCTCAGAGGTAGAATGTTCTTGGGGTTCAATCCCCAGGACCACTACAATAAAATAAAATAAGACAAAAAAAGTTCTCTGATAGTTCTAACTCTAGGTCATACATGAGTCATATTCTCTTGGTTGTTTGTTGTTGTTGTTGGTTTGTTTGTTTGTACTGGGGATTGAATCAATCTACCTCTGAGAATACCCTCCAGCCCTTTTTGTTTTTTATTTTGAAACAGGGTCTTGCTAAGTTGTTGAAGCTGGTCTTAAACCTGCAATCCTCCCATCTCAGCCTCCTAAGTACTGGGATTACAGGCGTGTGCCACCAATCTTGCCTGTTTTTAATCATTTATTTTTTCTTGCCTTTTGTGTGTGTGTCTGTTAATTTTTGATTGAATATCAGGCATGATGTTAAGAACAGACTAGCCTTAGGCAAATAACTGGCCTGGAAATGGGCTTGCTTCTTGTTTCAGGCCGGTAGCGTGGCAGGTGGAGTCATTGTAGTTACAAGCTGAGCTGGGTTTGGGTTTCCTTGTTGCCATAGTTACCTCCCACATCCTAGAGGCCAGCGTGTCTTCTCGTGTTGGGTACCATACTCTCTACGTAGGGTGGGCACTGGGTGCTGCAGGGTGCTCCTTAACGCTTGCACTCTACCCTTGCTCTCACCAGTCCTGCAATGCCCAGGCCCCTCATGGGTTTCTCTGTGCTTTCCCCAGTAGCAGTCAGTTGTTTCCTGGTAGTCATGGGGAGGGGAATGGAAGATTCTCTGTTGCTTTGTCCAGCTTCAATCTTGGGGGACCCTCTGTACCTCAACTCTGGGGGTAAAGCCTTTTCAGCACTGTGGCCCCTTTGTACTCTCCTTTGGTAGCCAAACTGTCTAGTGTCCCAGGCTGGTCTTATATGGGAGTTTCCTGCCCTCTCCAGGGATAAGAGGCAGCTACTCATATCAGCAGGAGTTACCACTCTTCCCCTGCGTTGGAGACTTTGTCTCTTATCTTTCCCATCCACATTGTGTCTGCCTGTGATTTATAGCTTTTTCTTTGTTGGAGGGAAGAGTATAGGGAAAGTGGACAGGGCTTTGCACGGGCCCCCTTCCTCGCTGCTCACTTCTTTGGGCCCTGGTGGGCAAAGGGTTTGCGGTCCTTCCCCCAGTGGCTTGAGGATTTTGCTTCCTAGGAGAGAAAGATCCAGGGGAAATGGCTGGGTTTTATGCCTCTCTCCAAGCAGCAGCTGGTCACCTGCTAAGGGTGCCCCTTGCCCCGTCATGGTGGCTCTCTTGGGTGTCCTGCTGTGCCCAGTCTTTCTCAGGAGCACCTGGTGGTGACACATATAAAACAGCTTGTGTGTACTCTGGAAGCCCAGTGTATCGGTCGCTCCCAGTTATTTCAGACTCACATGCTACCCCGGCCTCAACCTTCAGGTTCTTTAACATTTTCGCTGATTCTCCGTACTCCCCGGGTTCTAGTACGTCTTCCGCCCATGCTCTGTCACAAGAGAGGCCATGTATGTGTCTCCTGTCGCCTTGGCGGGTTTTGTTCCTTTATGGATTTCAGGTTGTTCAATTGTCTTATGACCTCAGCTCTCTGACAAGTTTAAGAAAATTGTGATTTTGTCATTTATCTAATTTTTTTCTCATTGTTAGAATGAGAGCAACATTTTTTGGGGGGAAGAGGGTGACTTTCTGCAAACTAAGAGGTGGAAATGCCAACCGTGTTCTCAAGGCACTCACCCTGCCGTAGAGGAAGAGCCTCAGGTTCCAAGCAGAGCCTCCTGGGTATGAAGACGTGTGCCTCGCAAACCATTCTGGAAAGTTCTCAGCCCTTATCTTTTTCAATACCATCTTTTCCCCGTTTTTCCTATCATCTCCTGGAATTTTGATTAGATATATGCTTGACCTTCTCATTCTCGTTTCCCTCTTTTCTTTTTCAATTTCTTTCTCTTTATCTTTCTGGAGTTCTGACAAAATTACGTCTGGGAATCTCTGTCTGTGGGCATGTGTTCCTTAGAACTTTATAGGAATTCTCTGAAGCATGTGGAAACAGCCTTTCCCAGAGGGGACTTGTATTGGTTTCTGCCGTGCTCTACCAAGCTGGGACAACTTTAAATTTAATTTTCCTCTTGAGGTCTTTTGAACTATAGGCAGTTAGAATTATGACCACATATCCATGTGACCATTAGTGGATGGCTACAAAGTCTCAACTGGGTTTATTTTTCCCCCTCCATTCAATGCCAAAGTTGAGCAAGACTTTGAACACACTTCCTCCCTGCCTCCTTCTATACCAGGGATCGTATACATGCACATCCTTGCGTGTGGCTCTGGGTGGTCTCAGAGTGATGTGGGCTCTATCAGACTGAGGATCTTTCTCCTGTCTCCCCTGCCTCAGACAACCGTCCAAACAGCAGCCCCCATTCTCCATGTTCCAGTAGAAACTTGCAGGATGAAAATCCTCTTTGGCACCTTCTGTTTTGTCTTCGGGGGCTCTGCAGATCTTTCCTCTCGTACCTTTCATGAATTTCAAAAGAGGTCTCTAGTTTTTGTATACCCCTCCCAATAATTTTAGTGGCTTCCAGAAGAAGGTCATTCAAAGCATCAAGTTCACACGGTACCGCTGGAATGGACGCCTGTGTGCTACTGTCCATGGTGCGTGGAATGGTGGGCTGACCATATGCCTCAATTTCCTCCATCAGCCCAGCCCTGAGCACAGGAGCAGAGTCTCAGGGCAATAGCTGGAGGAAAGGGCTCTGCTATCCTCTGTTACATAAGAGATGGGGTGGGCCATGAGTGTTTCTGGCCAGAGGGTCTTTCAATCATCTACATCAAATGTCTGCATCAAATATGATTGTGTGTGTGTGTGTGTGTGTGTGTGTGTGTGTGTGTGTCTTACTGGGGATTGAACATAAGGGCATTTTACCTCTGAACTACACCTCCAGAACTTTTTATTTTTTGTTTTGTTTTGAAACAGGGTCTTACTAGGTTCCTGAGAGTCTCGCTACGTTGCTGAGGCTGTCCTTGAACCTGCGATCCTCCTGTCTCAGCCTCCCAAATATTGAGATTGCAAGTGTGCACCACCACACCCGGCTTCAAATAAAAATTCTGATGTGGTGTGGTAGGAGATAGAGTGTGTCAGGGGTTACTGAAGACACCTGGAGCCAATGGGAATGATTTCAAGAACAGGAACCATGATGAAATAATCACAAATTTATTGAGCATCTAGTATCTACCAGACTCTCTTCTGATCCCTGAGGATACAGTGGATGTTGGAGACAAATGAGACCCACATTGGAGAGAATGGAAGCATCCATTCTTGTGGCTCTTAAAATAGGTAATCCCTTCATAAATATAATACAATTTATCCCGTGCTAATTTGTGCTGTACCACCCCATAGGGTGATCCTATTACATGCTTGTTTGATAGATGTGGATGCTGAAGCTTAGTGCAGATAAATAAATTGCCCAGGGTCACACAGCAGCTGGAAGAGCCACGATGCCCTAGAACCTGTGAGAGTGGGAAGCACGTGGTCGGGCTTTTGGTTACAAATAGCATGTCACTGGCCAAGACCAGCTTCCTGTGGGCCAGATGGATTTGCTGCAGGCTTCTTAGAAGCTGTTTAGCATCTGACAACCTGGTAGTGCCAACGTGAATGAGTCACGATGTACAACGGACCCAAAACAAAGCAGCCACTTTGATGTAGGAGAGGTGCGGGGGTACAGTAGCAGATTTTGATCATTTGCCAAAACCTCAGCTTTTTTTCGTGAATGTTTTCTTTTAGAACAGATTTAGGTTTACAGAACACAGCATTGGGAGTATAGAGAGTGCCCTTATTCCTCACAATGTTTTCTCTACTATTAACATCTTAATTAGTGTGGTGCATTTGTCGCAGTTAATGAACCAATATTAACGTGCTATGATTAAATCAAGCCCATGCTTTATGCAGATTTCCTTAGTCCTTTCTTAATGTCACTTTTTGGGGTTTGGGGTCCCATCTCATCCAGGACGCCCCATTATACTCAGCAGTTATGTTTCCTTAAGTCCTCCTGGTTACAACACAGACTCTTCAAATTTTGTTTTTGATGACGATGACATTTTGGGGGAAGCTGGTCAGTTGTTTTGTGGAATGTTCCTCGATTGGGTTTGTCGGGTTCATCTCACAGTCAGACTGGGGAGGAAGAACACAGGCAAAGCCTCTGTTTCAATCAGCATTGTCACTGCGGTGACCCAAAAAACCCGGCGACAACAACTTAGAGGAAGGAAGATGTATTTGCTCGCAGCTCTTGAGATTTCAGGGGTTCAGTCCATGTTAGACCAAGTGAAGTCTATGGAGCTCAGGACATGGAGTGGGGAGGAGAGAAAAAGGAGGAGAGAGAGAAGAGAGACAAAGGGGAGAGAGAGAGGGAGGAAGGGGGGGGAGAGAGAGAGAGAGAGAGAGAAAGAGAGAAAGAGAGAGAGAGAAAGGGTTCTGCTCTCACATCATGGAGGCTAGAAACAAGAGAGAGAGAGAGTGAAGTGAGTTCATGGACACATCTACAGTTCCCATGACCACACTCCCAGGGACCCCTCCTCAGCAACCATGCCCCACCTCCACCATAGCTGCCTTGTCTACACAAGGTCTTGGGGCCATTCTAAATCCAATCCACAACAGCCTCTTTCATATCACTTCTTAGCAAGGGTGCACACCGATGTGGCTGTTGGGTTTCTCCAATGGAAAAAGCAATCTTTTCTTCCTCTTTCCATACTGTGCTCTTTGGAAGAAAGTCACTGGGTGCAGCCCACATGGACAGAGTGGGGAGCTCTTCTCCACCCAGGATGGAGGAGCTACATCAATTACTTGGAATTCTTCATCACAGAAGACATGTCTCTTCTCCCCATCTATCAATACCCTTCAGACAGATGGCAGCAGAGCTAACTGTCCCCTGTCCCTTGGCCTTCTCCCGCCCCCCGCATGCTCTGAGCGCTGTCATTCCTTGTTCCCTGGGGGTGGTGTGGGGCCAAGACAAGCACTGGTTGACTAAATCTCATTGCCACTGTTGTTTCTGCAGAGGTTCTCTGTGGTGACAATGGTGACAGCCCCTCAGGTTGTCCAGGAAGCCTGATTCCTGGTCATAAAATCAATGGGGGGAGGGGAAGCAACTAGGGTTCTGAATGGGCTGAGCAGACAGGATGAGAAGCAAGCCAACCTCCACTGTGACATTCAGCATTGAAGGGGCAGGCGAATTGGGGTCTAGGTCCCATGACCTTCCCTAGAAGGGAGACTGATTCACAGGAGGCTTTCTGATGGCCAGACATTCTGGTGGGCTGGGCAATAAATGTAGGGGTCACAGCTGGATCAGAGTCATGTTATTCAACCCATAAGAGGTGCAGAGATGGAAATTTCCAGAAGAAAGCCGAGCAAGCCTAAGAGTAGACCCAGCAGGGATGGGTGTTAAGAGTAGATGGGGCCTGAGAGGTGGGGCTGCCAACAGAAATGGCTCCTGTGGGTTTTTTGGTTCTTGTGGGGTCTTTAGTGCAGCCTCCCCATCTTCCCCTTCTAGAGAAATCCAGGTGGATCACTGTTGTGTGGGGCATCGGGGAGACATGAAGACGTGCCAGGTTCTGGGTCTGGGTAGAGGTCAGAGACAAGAGCGCATGGGGAGCCAGGTACAGTGTCACACACCTGTCATCCCAGTACTTGGGAGGCTGAGACATGAGGATCACAGGTTTGAGGCCAGCCTTAGCAACTTAGCAAGACCCTCAGTAACTTAGACTCCGTTTAAGAATAAAACATAAAATAGGAGGGGGGTGTAGCTCAGAGGTAGAACACCCCTAGGTTCAATCCCCAGTACCCTCCCCCCCAAAAAGAAAAGAAAAATAGCACACGGGGATGCTGGTGGTGATACAGGAGCACACAGGGGAGCCTTGGGCTGTGGGGACTGTAATGGCATTGATAGCTGCAAAGTCTAGTACTTTCCTCCCCGTGGTGACAATGATCTTCCCTGTGGCTCTATGGCAGTCCTGTGAGGTGAGTAGGGAAGATGATGTGGACCGGGGTGGAGGGGAGCCACAGGGAAGCTGCTGCCTGCCAAGGTTGCTGGTCACTGCTGTGTGGATACTGGCCAGTGTTCCTTCCTTCTTCCACGCCGCATCTCTCCACCTCTTTTCAACCCCTTGGAAAGAACCCGATTGTTTATTACACAAGGAGCTGCAACATTAAAGTCGGAAAATTCCCTTCAAGTCCAGGGCTTTAAAGAACACGCCCAACAAACCAATCCACTTAAAATGCAAATTCCACTGACACTAATAAGCAATATATATACACATGCCTTTATACATGCAAATGAACAGAGTGGCTCGCAGACTCTCCTCCACGGCCCTGCACATGACGACTCCGGGCCCGAGGCTCCATCAACGTGGGGCTGTGTGCACGCCACCTTTCTGAGCCTTGTTGCTTGTCCTGATGCTCGTCCCCTACTGAAACCTCCCTTGCCTTTCCAGGTCCAGCTGCGTCTTTAAGAAAATTCTTAGTCGTCTGCAAGCCCAGACCAGAACTCAAGCACACCCTGATTTCCCCAGATCTCTAAAGTCTGCGCCACCCTGCCTTCCTTTCTGAGTGTTTGGGATTCCCAGGAGGCAGATAACATTTGGGGACTGGTGTCTGCAGCCAGCCACAGAGAGGGAAGCAAGAGCTTCTCATAGGAAGGCGCAGATCCCCACGCATGCTCAGGAAGCCCAGGTGTCCATCCATCCAGCAGCCGGAGGAGAGGCCCTTTACCCGCTAGGACACATTAGACATCAAGTGTCCTCAGTCCCTTACTATTAAAAATGCTTTGGGTTTTTTCTTTTTTGGCCATTTCAAATGGAAATCTCTCTAAATTATTTGATGCATCCTGCTGCCTTCCTAAATGAGGCTCGACTCTAAAGTTCTCAAGATAAACATCATTTACCAGATGTCTGTGGGACACGGTGAGCCCTCCTGGGAACAGCAGGGTTCCATCCAGCTCTCTCAGCCCCTACTCTGGAGGGTCCATTGGTCTTTTGCACCCTAAACTTCCCTAGTCCTTTTGGGAGAAGCGGATGAGGGAGGCAACATAATAGTATATCATTCTTTCATTTGTGGTCAGAATTATATATACCATATTAGAAGTTATTCCTGGGCTTTTTTTTTTTATAGATATTCTCCTCCATGCATTTAATGTTGGCAGGGCATTTCATTCTATGGATGTTCAATAGGTTGCCGAACTTCTGTCCTATTAAGTTGCTTTTAAGTTGTTTCTCTGCTATAAATAATGCTCCGATAACTCTCCTCAAGGTACATCTCTGATACACTTACTTACTTAGGATTTTTTTTTTTAATGAGTGAAGCTGCCGGATCAAAGAACATACTCATGGACCTTTTCAATTAATTTAATTTAATTTATTTTGTTTAATTTAATTTTATTTTTTGCGGTTCTGGGGATTGAACCCAGGGGCATTCTACCTCCAATCTACACCCCCAGCCCTATTTTTTAATCTTTATTTTGAAACAGGGTCTCACTAAGTTGTGGAGGGCCTCACTAAGTAGCTGAGGCTGGCCGTGAACCCGGATCCTCCGGTCTCCACCTCCCAAGTACTGGGATGACAAGCGTTCGCCACCACGCCCGGCTACTCATGGACCTTTTTATACTTGATTTCATATTGCCCTCTGGCACACTCGTACCGATTCTCACTCCCACCAGTGGTATAAGAGGCTCCAGCTTCCAGAAGCTGATGCCTCACCTGTCTGCTGCCTTGAGAGTCTGGCAGGAAGGGCGCTGTCCCCAGCCCCTGTGGTAGATGCCTCTGCTCTCCTTCCAGCACCTGTAAGCCCACGCCAATAAATATCGGAGGCTTATTGAATGCGAGCTCTTGCTCCCCAGCCCCAGCCCACCTCCCGGCACTCCCGTGCGTGGCTGTCCTCCTTCTTCAGCAGAGACAGATAATAGATGGCTGGGAGCCCGCCTGGGCCTCACTCCCTGTGTGATGAGGGGCGGGATAAATGTGAAGTGAGCGGCAGTATTTCCTGAAATCTGGAAACTGCAAAATCGATCACTGCACCCCACAGTCCCTGCCACCAGGCAAGGCGCTTCCCGGTGAGAGTGGGGGCAGGGTGCCAGGCAGGCTCAGCCCCAATCTCTGGGTAGGAAGTGGACTTGCAGCTGCCTGGGGTAGGGCCAAAAAATGGACGTTTTTGCACAATCAGTTTGTGGCTCAGTACACTTACAGGCAGAGGTGGGGTGCAGCAGGGTCCAAAGAGGGGCAGTGCATGGTCCAAAGAGGGGAGGCAGCCAGGCGTGGTGGCACACGCTTGTAATCCCAGTATTTGGGAGGCTGAGACCAGAGGATCCGGGTTCGCGGCCAGCCTCGGCGACTTAGTGAGGCCCTCCGCAACTTCGTGAGACCCTGTTTCAAAATAAAGAATAAAAAATAGGGCTAGGGGTGGAGCTCGGAGGTAGAATGCCCCTGGCTTCAATCCCTAGTACCACAAAAAAAAGAGGGGGGCCAGGCAGCTACTATTTGAGTGTGAATGCCTAGGACGATTCACACTCAAACCTTTGGGGGGTGTTCTGATGTTTTATTTAGCCCGGCCCTCCTTTCTACCCTGCTCCCCCATCCTTTCATCCTGGGTCTTGTCCTGGGTTTCCAAATGGGGTTCAAAAGCTGGCTAATGGCTGGCGGCCAATGTCTTAACTAATCACAGCTGGAGATGCTGCTCCATCTGCTTTATCTCGCGATCATCATTCCTGGGGCAGGAAGACTGGACTTCTTTAGCACCAGGCTGTGTTGGTGAGGGGGAGGGTGCAGTGACCAGTAACTAGCCTGTCCACAGCCAGGCTTCCAGGCCTTGAGTCACCTTTGGCCACCGAAGGTCCTGGTCTGTGTGCTAGACTGATCACATTAATGGCCGCCCTGTAGCCAGGCCCTTTGGTAATGACCCCTTTACACTCCAAGAGTCTCAATTTGGCCATGCGACATGCTGTGGCCAAGGGGACAGGGTCAACCTGGACTCAAGTAGTGCTTGCAAAAGTGCTTGTCCCTTTCTACCGTGGAAACATGCATTTCCCCTTGCACACGTGTTTCTATGGTAAGAACATGCCCAGGTTAGCCTGCTGGAGGAATGTGAGGGGCGTACAAAGGAGAGTCCAATTGTCCCCGTTCAGGTCATCGTGGACCAGCCAACCGGCCAGCTGGTCACAGACGCATCAGTAAACCCAGCTGAGATCAGCCAAGATCAGCTGGGCCCAGCCCAGTTGACCTGGAGATTCACCAGAAATAATAATGGGTGGTTGTGTCAAGCTACTAAGATGTGGGATGTATGGTATGCAGCAATAGCTAGCTGATACACTTCCCTTTTCTGAGTGTTAAAAGCCATCCTAGAGAGAAGCCAGAAGGAAACCAGGATGTGCCCTAGAAGATATATAACCCAAGAAGTCACAGTAAAACTCTAATGTCCATATGTGAAATGGGCCTGTAGCTCTTCTATAAAGACCCAGTGGAGCAAATTTAGGAACAGAGTTGCTAGGATCCTCTTAAATTCCACTTGTATTGTAGATTGTATTGGTTTTCATCAAATTGTATAAATAATGTTACCACAGTCCTAGGCCAGAGGCCTGATTCTGGGAGTCCCAACCAACCAGGTCTGGCTGCTTGCACCAAAACAAAACAAAACAAAACAAAACAAAAACCAAGCAGAAAAGGTAATAGTGAAAAACAGGAAAGGAACTTTAAAGAATATGGACATAATAGAAAGGCAGAGCGGGAGCCAGCCTCTCATCCCTGTCTTCAGGGTGCTGACAGGAGCGTTAGGTTGAAAGACAGGAAGAACTGGGGCGGGAGGCGAGAGAGATGCATCATTAAGCAGTCTGGGTCAAACTGTGGTCTGGCTGATCATTTACTCAGTTCCGGTTCTGCAAGGTGGCTCTGGAGAAATCCTTATCACCTGAGGGATCAACTTCCACTTGTTGTTCAAGAGGTTTATCCAGCAGATCCGTCATCCTCAAACAGGTGTGACTGGAGACTTCTAGGCACCAGCCGCACAGGGGTCTGATTCTATAAAAGCTGATGGTCACATGTCCCTGCAAATCTTTTCTCAGTCTTGAAGGAGGACTAGATAGGTAAACTTAGGACTCATAACTAAACCTTGCATTGCTCGTTTGGGGATGAACACTCCTTAAATGATTAGCCTGCCCATGTGCAGAGCTGAGCAGGCACCTGACCCAAGGTTTAAGGTAAGAAAGGAGACAGGTACAAAAGGAAGGCAGAGTTGCTGAGCTTTATCCTGGTTTTAGTTATCCATTGGGCTTCTGCAGGCCCAAGTGAAGAGCCAGTGCATTTTTTGCAGAAGCAGCTGCTCTGAGTCCCTGTTATAATAACACGTGCTCATTATAAAGATAAAATAGGAGTCTAGAAAGTTTAAAATTCCACTTTACTGAACCACCTACTCTCACCTCTCCTCCACTTGTCCCTGTCCCGTGATTCTGATTCATTCCCTAGAGGTAATTACTGTTAACAATTAGGGGTGGCCAGGCATGGTGGCACACGCTTGTAATCCCAGTACTTTGGGAGGAGGAGACTGGAGGATCCAGGTTTGCGGCCAGCCTCAGCTCTTTCTCTCTCTCTCTCTCCCTCTCTCTTTCTCCCTGTCTCTCTCTACCTAGTAAGGCCCTCCACAACTTCATGAGACCCGGTTTCAAAATAAAGTATAAAAAAATAGGGCTGGGGGTGTAGCGCGGAGGTAGAACACCCCTGGGTTCAATCCCCGGTACCGCAAAAAAAAAAATTAAAACAAAAACAATTAGGGGTGTATCCTAGCAATCCTTTTCTTTTTTATTACTTGTTTGTTTTTTCTTTTAACGGTACTGGGGATTGAACCCAGAGACAGGTGCTCTACAACTAAGCTACATCCCTAGCTCTTTTCTATTTTATTTTGAGACATGATCTCACTAAGTTGCCCAGGCTGGTCTTTTACAATCCTCCTTCCTCAACCTCCCAAGTCACTGGGATTATAGGAGTAGGCCACCGTGCCTGGCCTTTCAGATGTTTATTTTTAATTGATGTACATGCTTACAAATCTAGGTATGGTTCATTTTACAAAAGGGAATAATGATAAAATACTGTTTGGAGACCCACTTCTTTCGACAAGTCCATCTCTTTCTGTTTAATCATTGCACAAGATTTTAAGGCATGGGATGTTCTATAATTTAACAACACCCCAGATAAATGTTTAGAATGGTTGAAATCCTGTTAGCATAACTGAAATGAACTTCTTCAAATAGCACACCTTTGTGCGCTTATGGTGGTATTTCTGTGGGATACACGCTCAACAGTGGAACTCCTCAGTCAAGAGTCCTGCTTTTCATTTTTGACTGGTTTTGTCAGACCATTCTCTAGAAAGAGAGGATGGCCTGAGAATGACCCTTTCTCTCTGCATCCTCACCAACTCTGGCTAGTACCAGTCTCATAAACTTTTTGCCAACCTGTTGGGGAAATGAATAATACCTTGCTTTAAATTATTTTTATTATGAGTGAGATTGAAATAGTTGCAGATATTTATGGGCAATCTGCACATCTTTTTTGGTGAATTGCCTGTTTATATAATTTGACTATGTTCTCTATCAGCTTGGGATTGCTTTCTTACTTAATATGGCAGGTCTTTATATATTATGGCTATAAACTGTTTGTCCCATGTATCTCAAATTTTCCTAAATTCATCATGCCTCTGCTTCTTAGACAGACAATCTCATTAAAAACCCCAAACTATGGGCCTTAACTCATTCTCTAGGCATGCACTGTCTCCTTGTTTAAATACGGTAGTTCAGCCGGGCGTGGTGGCGCACGCTTGTAATCCCAGTACTTTGGGAGGCGGAGACCGGAGGATCCGGGTTTGCGGCCAGCCTCAGCTCTCTCGCTCTCTCTCTCTCTCTCTCTCTTTCTCTCTCTCTCTCTCCTTAGCGAGGCCCTCCGTAACTTCGTGAGACCCGGTTTCAAAATAAAGTATAAAAAACAGGGCCGGGGGCATAGCGCCGAGGTAGAACGCCCCTGCGTTCAATCCCCAGTACCGCAAAAAAAAATAAAAAAAATAAATAAATACGGTAGTTGAATATGTGGAGAAGCAGGGAAAGAGAACATTCTCTCTCAACTTGTTTGCATGCTGTATCAGTCCATTTTCCATTACTATAATTATATAACTGAGGCTGAGTAATTTATAAAGAAAAGAGGTTTGCTTAGCTTTTAGTTCTGAGGTCCAAAGTCATGGCGCCAGCATCTGCTTGGCTCTGGTGAAGACCTTGTGGCAGATGGTACCACCATAGTGGGAGTGCGTGCAAGAGGGAGAGATCACGTGACAAGACAGGAAGATAGAGAGAGATTTAGGGGACAGACTCACTCTTTTATAACAACCATCTCAAGAAAACTCTATCAACTCCTTCCCAGGGCAGGTTTGGATTTAGAATGTTCCCCTAGCCCTCATGGAAATGAGGTAGCAATGTTGGAAGTGGGGTTTGGTTGCTAAGGAAGGGTCCCTGGGGATGGGGCCTTGGAGATTATATGGTTCCTTCTCTCCCTGATTCCAGCCTCCACAATGTGAGAGTAGAACCTAGCACTCTCCCTCTCTCCGCAGACTCGGCCTAGCATGGACTGAATCTCTAAATCTCCAAAAACTGTTAGCAAATAAATCTTCCTTTGTCTAAGTTGTGTGGTCAGTTTTTTTGATTATGGCAATGAGAGTGTTGACCAAGACACCTGCTGATGGCCTCCTAGTCTCAAGCCTTCTAGTTCTGCTTCTCTGCGTCAAATCTTTCTGCAGTGCCTTAAATATCTGTACCACTTGTGTACAGGGATGCCTAGAGTGCCTAGAAATTTAATACCCAGAGATAACCCTCAGTCAGAGGATAAATGTGTCAGCTCTCCTATACCTGGGAAGAGGGGTGGTAGTGGCAACCCCAAAGCACATTCTCCGCGATTTCTGAGTGGTACTGAGGTTCAGTTGCCCATGGTGGCACTCTTTATTTATTTATCTCCCCTACCTGCCATGCCTTCTCCACCTAGTAAATTATACTTCTTAGCATCGGTTCCCAAAGAAACTCCTGCATCCAAGTGCTTATCTCAGGATGTCTTTTGAGGGAACCTGCGCTCAGCAAAGAGAGGAGAGCAAAGTCTTCTATGGATTTCATGCAACCTTGGAGTGCCTTCGTATACCTCTGACATAAGTGATTTTTCTCAAGTCTCAGAGCTGGAGCTGGAGTAGTCTTTCCCACATGGGCAAGTGAGTCTTCGCCCAGAGACTGCAGGAGCGAAGGAAGCGAGGGAAGTTTCCCCTCCATCCTCTAAAGGTTTGCTGAAATAAACTGACAAAAGGCAGACTAACAGGAGAAGAAGCATACAAATGTATTAATGTGCACATGTGTGCAGGAGTCATATATAATATGAAACTCAAAGAGGGGCCAGATGGTTGAAGCTTAAGTACCCTCTTTATAGGGGAGAGGGAAGTGTGTGTGTGTGGGGGGGGGATATCCAATGTAAGAGGGTAAGTAAATAATTGTTAGGGGATATGAATGGCCCAAAGAACAGACACCGAGGTCTTGAGGTAAGATAGAAGAAACAACAACAACAAAAAAAAAATGTGTAGAAAAGAGACATAAAGGGAAAACAAGGAAAATGTAACTTTACTATGGAAGCCTGTGGCAACGGCAACATTCCCCATGTCCTTACTCCTCAGCTAGGCCTGTTAGTCCCAGGTTTCTGAGGAATGTACAATTCTTGAATCATTACCCTGAGCATTGTTTACTGTCCTCAAAAGCATATATGTTGATAAGACAACAGAAATCACACAAAAGATCCAGAAAGGTGACTGGACACTGTACTGGAAACTCACAAAATACCTAGAACTGTTAACTATCCAACCTAGGAACAGTTAAGCAGGAGCAATATCTGTTGGTCAGAGGACAGAGACCATATAAAAGAATACTCTCCTGGGACACTATTAGCCACCTTGAATAGTTTAAACAAAAGAGAGATCCACTGAGAAGACAATGAAGGCCCCATCAGGACGCTGATGAGGACCCAAGCACCCTAAATCATCTCATGACTATTGGACTGACGTCATCCTCACATACCTCCTCCTTCCTACCCTTCACAAAAGTCTTCCAGAGATAAAGAGAGAGGATCATGATGGACTGAGAGATGGGGCAGGGAAAGGACTGTTTCTCAAGCTTTCCTGTCAAAGCACCACACTTTGGGATGTGGTTTTCTGAGCAAACACACTTAACCTCACTTCCTATTCGCCTACCACTGGTGGGAGAGAGGGGAGAGTTTCTGGCCAAATACCTAAGAGCTACAATGTCCAAGCTCCAGACAGGCCTTGGGCATGCAGACCTCCAAGCCAGGGAAGAGATATAGGTGGTGGGGCAGGGGAGCCAGGTGCTGTGCTGACAGAGATACCTCCAGAAAGCTGGGTCCTTTCATGACTGGCCAGAGAGACAGCACGTAGGTCAATGTCCCCAACAGATGTCCTTGAGAGAGAGCAGGGGGACAGCCCCTCCAGAGAGGATCAACTGGGCCAGCAGCACCCCACATCCCAGCCCTGGGGATCCTCGGGCAAAAAAAAAAATCACCCTCCAGTTCTTCTTAAACGAGATCACTAAACACCTATTACATGTTACAGTGCAAAGAGAGCCTTGGTCCCTGAATTCCAAAGGCTGTGTTATCATTAAGTAGCATCAGGCCCTGGGATGGCTAAGGCCTGTGGCCTGGGCCACATTAGTGGATGATCTGGGAGACAAAGAAAGAATGCCCTGCTACCAAGTTGCATCTGCTTAGGAAGCCCGAGCCCCAGGAAGGGGTTTCTGGCAGAAACATTGTCCCAGGATGTGACATGTGGGTTACAATTAAGCAGGATATCCAGCCCCTGCCAGCAGTTCCTGTGCCTCCTTTGCAGAAGCGACGGGGCTTTGTGGTCTAAGGCATTTCTTCCGGGCCGTTTGGCCATTGTCCAGCCTCCTAAGCTGTAACAGGTCTATTTGCTTTCCCTCCAACCTCCCCACAAGTCTCCCTTTTCCAGTTTCCCTCCCACTCCTTGACTGCTAGGGGAATCTACACTTCCTTTTACTTTAAGATGCTGAGCAGTGGTAGAGGGCCCCTGGGTTCCATCCCCAGTACTGCAAAAACAAGAAAAAAATAAAAAAGATGCTGAGCAAGTCAATGTTTCTTTGTCTCAATCTTCTCTCACCTAGAAGTACCCAGGGGCCAGTAGGCCCATTAAGGTGTTTTCTTAAACAACAGAATGAGTAAATCTTCCATTGCCTGCGAGTAAAAAGCTCAGAATGCAGCCAGCTTTTAGAATAACCATTTCTGATCTCCTCGCTAGCTACACCTGTAAAGCATTTCCCAGCTGCCTAGAGGGAGTGAGCCCCACAGGAAGGAACGATTGGTAAAACGAACAGGGGAGCCGGATACAGTGGTGCATGCCTGTAATCCCAGTGCTTGGGAGGCTGAGACAGGAGGATAGCAGGTTTGAGGCTAGCCCTGGCAACTTAGCGAGACCTTCAGTAACTTAGTGAGACCCTGTTTCCAAATAAAAAATAAAAAGGGCTGGGGGTGTAGCTTGGAGGTAGAATGCCCCTGGGTTCCATCCCCAAACAAACAAACAAACAGCTTGAGCAGGGGGATGCAGGGATTGTGAGGCTGTCTTACTTCAGGGATGGGGAGATGACGGTGTGGGTGGGGTGGTGGCAGGGGACAGGGGAGGCAGGGTGCCTCAGTCACTAGTCCTTCAGCCCCAGGGCCATAGGGAGGAAGGGGTGATGGAGTGGACTTAAAGTTCAGCATCTCTTCCCTTTTTCTTGGAAGTCTCCTCACAGAATTGACAGGTGGCTGACTTCTCTGAGGACAAAGGTGGACGGTGGGAAACACCCACCAGCTCACCTGCGCGGGCCTGAGCCAGCGGCCTCCACTGGAATGAGGAATAGGAAGAGGTCCCTGGAACTTTGTGCAAGTCGCCTCCTTGCGCCCCTTCTCCCAGCCAGCCTGGAGTTCCCTGGCCTTGGAACTGACCCTCTGAGTAGGTGTGAAAAGGAAGAAGAGCGGGGATGCACCCAGAGGGAAGCTGGCACCCCTTCTGGCCCCCTGCAGGACTCTGGCCACCACCAGGGCCCAAGTCATCTGTCACCTCATTGCAGACTGCAGGGCAGGAGGTGGCCACACGCAGGGGCCCAGGAATCCGCCCGCCTCTTTAATGAGGGAATAATTCGGTTAGCTCAGATTTCCCTGTCAGCAGCTTTTATTAAATGCAGGCGCAGCCGCGCTATCAGGGGCCCCGAGAAGGGCGGGAACTAGTGGATGGTGGGCCACGCAGGCGGGAGCGAGGCAAGTTGTTAAGCAGATTAGGAGGGGGCAGAATGAGCCGAATAAAGAAAATAGCAAAGGGGAAACGAGGCCGGGAGGAGGAAATCAAGCACAAAACCACCCGGAGGAGGCGGAGGCAGGGGACTGTATTCCAGGCCCAGTGTCTATTGTGTTCTTCACAGCCTAATACAATCCTGCCTCGTCTGAAAGGCCCAACCCCATTCAGGCCTTCCCCTCCCCACAGCCACTGCAGAAAGGAGAGGCACAATAGCTAGGCTGAGATACGAGCAACACAGGCTGTGTGTGTGTGTGTGTGTGTGTGTGTGTGTGTGGTGGGGGAAGGGTATAGGATCCCAGCTGCAAAGTCAGGGTGATGAGCTGGGTTCTAGTGCCCACTGCCCATGAGTGCTGGGGCCTGCCAGGAACCCAGGGGGCTTCTCCAGCGTGGCTGGGGTGCATGTGTGTGTGTATGGGGGGTTGCTATAAATAATACAACAATCAAACAAAAAGCCAACATTTGTTGTGCAGCTTTAAGTATTTTTGTCTGTATCACCTCTCAGTGATTCTGTTAAGGTATTACTATCCCTATTTTATAGATACGAAAACGGAGTCTTGGAGTGGTTAATTCAGAGGTCAGCAAATGTGGCCCGTCTCTTTTGTGTGTGAATAAAGTTTTATTGGCACACCACCACACCCATTAGTTTACATAAGGTCTATGGCTACCTTCTTGAGACAAGGGCAGAATTGAGCAGCTAGAGGCAGAGACTGTGCAACCCCTGAAGCCTAAAACGTTTTCTCTCCAGCCCTTGATGGGGAATGTGTGTGGGCCTCTGGGTTGAAAGGCTTGTTCGAAGTTACAGCCCCAGAGAGAGACTCAGCTGGCATCCAATCCAGCTTGATTTTGGAAGTTCTATGGCAAAGGGGAGGCTCAGGGAGTCCTCAGTTGGGAATAACAGGGTGCACTGGGTGCTGGGGCGGGGGGTCAGGGAGAGGGCAAACCAGCCCCCTGATCCAGCTCAACACAGGGCTGAGAGGGGCGGGACAAAGCACCCAACAGGGAAAGATGGTTCCTAACCCTTCCCTGGAGGACTGAGTTCTCAGCCTTGGCCACACCCACCCCTGCAGCCTGCTGAGCTCCGAGCCTGGGTCAGCCTGGCCAAGGTGACTGTCAGCAGGCCTGTAGGTATGGCTGGCCGGGTTCCTGTTCTCCTCCTGCATCCCTCCTCTGGACCAGTCTGCCTCCTGGGGACTGGGATCTGCTGCTGGCATTGGCCTGAGGGGTGGAGCGTGCGGTCAAGGTCCACAGTGAATGCCGCTCCCAGGGCCCTGATGCACCCGCAGGACTTTTCTCCACGTTGCTGTTTCTGCTGTTGATAATGACATCAGAGGGACTGGAAACCCAGGAAATGCAATGAGCCCATCTGGAGAGCTGTGGGCCGAGGCGCCTCCCAGGTGGAGAACACCTGCCCTCCTAAAACAGGTCTCAAAGGGGACATTGGTGTCACAAAGTCTCTGACATACTTGGATGCTAGTCACTGAATTCCGTGTGCCATTGCTGATGCTCCTCCTGTGTAGTGTGAACCGTTATAGGTCACAATACTAGTTACCATTTCATTCTTTTTTTTTTTTTTGGTACTGGGGATTTAACCCAGGGGCATTCTACCTCCGAGCTGCACCCCCAGTCCTATTTTTTAATTTTTATTTTGAAACAGGGTCTTGCTAGGTAGATGAGAGTCTCACGCCTTGCAGAGGCTGTCCTTGAATCTGTGATCCTCCTGTCTCAGCCTCCCAAGTACTGGGATTACAAGCGTGCGCCACTACACCTGGCTCCATTTCATTCTTTCAGGTGTTGATCAGGTACCCGCCACGTGCCAAGCGCTGTTCTGGGCTAGGAAGACACAGTGTTGAGCAAAACAGGTCCTTGGTTCTGAAACTTACCGTCCAACTTACCGTCAGGAGAAGACACAACAATTCTGTGGGTTCTTGGCCTCCATGGTGAAAAGAATTTCAACATGTGCCAGTCAGAGAAAAGGCAAAGGTTTAATTCAAGAAAGGCGGGGCCGGGCGTGGTGGCGCACACTTGTAATCCCAGTATCTTGGGAGGCTGAGACCGGAGGATCCGGGTTCGCGGCCAGCCTCAGCTACTTAGTGAGGCCTTCCACAACTTAGTGAGACCCTGTTTCAAAATAAAGATTAAAAAATAGGGCTGGGGGTGTAGCTCAGAGGTAGAATGCCCCTGGGTTCCATACCCAGTACCACAAAAAATAATAAAAAGAAAGGTGGGGGTACACGTTCAGGAGAGAGGCGGGCCATCTCAAGGTGGGGAAAGCAAATGTCTACGCAAGAGAGTGTCTGAAGAAGCAAGAGGGCTTTTATGGCTTCTCAGTTCTTTTATAGAACCCCCGTGAGGGGGTGGGTGGAGTCACACAGTGGCGCTTGACTTCCTCTTAATCTTGAGTTTCCCTGGCAACGATGGGTGGTGGGTGGCTGGTGTCTGACCTTTGCCCTCCTCATGGACCCTTTGTTTACTAAGCATCTCAGAAATCTCAGGTGGGGAGAGGGGCCATTGTGGTTAAGGGTGTGGGCTCCTGGAGGCTTCTGCCTAAGACAGAACACACCCTATAGGGTGGAGTTAGACTATGAATTTTCCAGATTTTAAAACTATATTTTCCTTCCCAATTTGTCACCTTTTCTACCTAATATTTTATTTCCTCTATCCTACCTCACGACCAGACTTCCCGTTGGATCCAATCATTGCACAATGTAACTTCAGGATGCAGGAGTGTTATGAAGAGCCAGGGAGGGAACAGGCTAGAGCCAACACACCTGAATGAAGCACAGATGTTGAGGGAAGTGTGCCAGGATGCGGGAACAGCCAGTGCAAGGCCAAGAGGTCGGAGACAGTGGTATGTGTGAGGACGGGCAGGAGCTGCGTGCTGGAGCAGGTCAGCTCCCTGGAGGGAGGTAGGAGAGGAAATGCAGAGGTCAGCAGGGGACAGGTCACGTGGGAAATGCAGGCCATGGGGAGGTCCTTGGCTGTCACTGAGTGAAGAGGACGCCCCGGAGGTGGCAGGTCCAGAAGGGTTTTCTTATAAAGAGGAGCAGAGGGATGGGATGCTAGCCAGAGAGGCGAGGGCCTGGGAAGTCACTGACTTTCGTTTTTAAAGATGGGGCTTTCAGAGCTGGGCATGGTGGTGCACACTTGTAATCCCAGTACTTGGGAGGCTGAGACAGGAGCATTGCAGGTTCAAGGCCAACCTCAGCAACTTAGCGAGGCCCTCAGCAACTTAGAGAGACCCTGTTTCAAAATAAAAATTGAAAAGTAGGGTGGGGGCATAGCTTGGAGGTAGAGCGCCCTTGGGTTCAACCCCCAGCACCAAAAAAAAAAAAAGATAGGGCTCTTAGAGCTGGATGTGGTAGCATATACTTGTAATCCCAGTACTTGAGAGGCTAAAACAGGAGGATCGCAGGTTCGAGGCCAGCTTCAGCAACTTAGTAAGACCCTCAGCAACTTAGTGAGACCCTGTTTCAAAATGAAAAATGAAATAAGGCTGGGGGTATAGCTCAGAAGTAAAATGCCCCTGGGTTGAATCTCCAGTAAAACACACACACACACACACACACACACACACACACACACACCGAGCTCTCCATGCATTTAATGCCTGCTTATGTGCTGGTGGAAACGGCCCAGAAGAGAGGAAGACAGTGATGCTGGAGAGAGGGGACAGACGCAGCAGGGAGCTCTGCACAGACCAGCAGAGCTCGTCCCAGGAACCCATCTACATTTCCTATTTGCATCCCCACAATGACCCTGTTTGGAGGATACCTGCACACCCAGGCTTTTCTGGGATGAATCCCGATTATGCCCATTTCCTGGCGTAATCATGAATCCCTCGCAGAGCTGTCCCGGTCTGGAGCATACATCATATGGTCATTCTACTTACAAAATAGGCACTATTTATATATAAATAAATAAATATATAAATATTTATATTTATAAAGTAAGAGGCTCATGGTTGAATGGCCAGTGCAGAGACCAGCATGGGCCTCCAAGCCCTGAGCCCTGATCCCTGGTGGGTAAAAGTTTGGTTCTGGGCACAACAGCCGATCCAAGAAGCAGAAGCCAAACCTGTCCAGGCATGTGCAAGGCCGAGTCTGATAGCAGGGGCGTGGGGTGGCGGTAGTAGAATCTCATCCGGAATCTTGGCATGAGCGCAATCAGTTGGTCTGTCTTGGGCAAAAACAGTCGAACAAGAGATTTGTTTATGGAGAGGTTGCTGCAGGTTTGGAGTTTGTCCAGAGCCGCCAGATGTCCAGCCGTTTGCCCATCTTGTCTGATTTCTGCAGCCGTTCCATCTTACCCAGCTGACCGCGGACCATGCGGTCTGACCATGTTTCAAAATCCTAAGTAACTGGAAAAGATTCGAGGCCATGACGGACTGATCAGAGACCTGTAAGTGCTGTCTGACCTTGCTCCTGCATCCGGAGCAGACGCAACCAGTTCCTCGTGGCGTTCTTTCCAGCTCAGCTGGGAATGGGCTGCGGTATCCTTTCAACAGTCCCTCCTCCAACTCCCTCTCTCGCAGTCAAGTTGGTCTTAAAAAGGAACCTCTTGGCCCTATTTAGGCAAAGTTTCTCCTCTAGGCAGGGAGATGGGGTAGTCTTTAAAGGTACAGGCCTATCATTTTTCCTGCCCTTTCTCCACCGGACCCCCTGCTTTCCATTTCAGAGTCGGCGTCCCGGTATTCTTCAATAAGAGCAGAGAACAAAGCTGATGAGCAGGTTCAGGTTAAATCTGATTTTTTTTTCTCCTCTCGCATATTGCTGGGAGAATCAGCAGTCATGGCAACCTTCATTTTGATCCCAGACCAGAGACTTTCTTCTTCCTGGAATTCTCTAAGCAGACTGTTCCCTTTTTTTCTGTTTCCTTTTCCTATCACTATTTCCAGAGCGGTAGATCACAGATCAAGGTCTAGGTACGTGATTAGATGGCTTCCAGCAAATGGGTTACGCAGACTCTGAGATGAAATAAACCAATGACCGCAGTTAAATTCTACTTAGTGAGGCCCTCTGCAACTTTTTCAAAAATAAAGAATAAAAAATAGGGCTGGGGGTGTAGCTCGGAGGTAGAATGCCCCTGGGGTTCAATCCCTGGTACCACCAAAAATAAATTTACTTGTAAAAATCAATGAAAAGAGCAAATAATTTTAATTTTAAGTACGAACAATTTTCACTGGGTATTTTTTTTTTTTTTTGGCGGTACCAGGGATTGAACCCAGGGGCGT
>PVJS01011510.1:0-45635 GCA_004027185.1 Glis glis | reverse complement strand
AACGCCCCTGCGTTCAATCCCCGGTACCGCAAAAAAAAAAAAAAATCATCATATAGTCAACACCTAATCCTTTAAAACCGGAATAAAAGAAATGGTTTGTAGGTGTACTTCCATGTATTTGGGGAATTGTGGACTTTTATTCACTATCAGCATTTCTGCTAGATTCCAGAAGGGAAGGGGGAAAAGGCAGATGTTGAGTTCCCAAGGGAAAACGGCACCCTTCCTGAAGAAGGGCGTACCTGAATTAAATCACCTTCACAGAAAACAAGGGTGGATGCACTGTTATTGTTTGAACCGAGACCAATATTGGGTAAAACTATAGAGCTGAAAAGGGACTCAGTACACAACCTCGCATAAAGGAAAAAAATTACTTAATTTTCATTATGTCTAAATTGAGCAAGTCTGAACATTCACATCCTGTATTACCCATTTTATTTTCTTAAGTTTTACTTTCTTGTGTACCTCACTAGCACACTAGTTCCATGTTATCTTCATCTGAACATTCTTTTTCCTTCCTCAAACCATTTTCAAGTGCCTGAAGTATACATGCCTTCATGTGCCTTCTCTGTTTACCAGTTGAAGCAATTTCAAGAAGAAATATTATTTTATACTTACCCATAAAAATCTTTCATTGTTTCTTTTAAAGCCATTTTAAAGTTCGGATTTCCCTTTCCTTCCATTGTCTACTTCTGGTTTCCTATTCTTTCTTCATTAATTAATTTTTAGTTGACAAAAAGTCTATATTTATGGTATACAACATGATGTTTTGATAAATGTATTACTTTTGGTTCCTTTTGAGCATCTTTCAGGGAATTAAGAATAAGGATAAGAGACCAAGTAGAGACGACATCTCCTGTCCAATATTTGTGTCCCAGAGGCTCTTCCCAAAATGTCCCAATATTCTTCTGTTATTCATGGGATCAACTCCCTGAGTCCAAGGTAACAACAGGCACAGAGGTGCCCATCTTCTCTTACTCTGACAGGAAGATATCTTCCTGGAGTGTTCCTCAGAGCACTCCCTACCCTTAGAATACTCTCTTCCTTCTAGGTCTGGGGGTCTGGCCTGAGAAATGCCACAGCTGAGCAGTAGTTCTTCTATCCTAAGAGGCCCTTCTCTGTTCATCCTTGAAAGGCAAACAACTCTCAGCATTTAAGTGTTTCCAATGTACTCCTTCCAGCAAAGGACACATTATGAATTACACGCTTAAGAGTTTGCAGCTTTTCATCTTATTTATAATACGAGTTCAGACCATTTTAGCTGCAAGTACAGAAAACAACTCAAGAGTGGGACAGAAGCCAAGGAACCAGGAACCTCGCTCTTGTTCTCTTCCCACGTTATCAGTCTGTCTATTGACTTGTTACCTCTCAGTACAGCCTGAGTTTTTCCCTCTCCCAGTCATACAGCAGCGCAGTCATAGCAGAAAGGATCCCCACCCCACCTCGCCCCCATTTCTGCTGATGTCTTTACTAGCAGAATCTAACTCATTATTTTTGAAGATTCTCACTTAAATTCCACATGATTCAAGAGCATTTGATTTATTAAGTCAAGAAAAGCCAAACTTAGAATCTTAAATAATATGTTCCATTTTGTACCTATGATTTTGAAAATAAAAACTGAGCAAGCAAACAAACAGAACAGGCACACTCTCCAATGCAGCAGCAGTATGCTTGGATTTGTTTTTTCCACCTGGGCCGAATTCCAAGCAAACAGCACGGGATTGCTCAGGCCTGTTCCACCATGGTTTAAGTAGAAATGACTTATTTCTCCATTCTAAAGGGCATAAAGAAGTGAAGTGATTCTAAGTAGATAGAAAGAGCAGAGCTTTGATTGGCCCCTCTGATTAGTTCAAGGAATCCAAGCACTGAATCAGAGGGAAGCCAACTGTCCATTAAAAGCAAGCCTCGTCCCTGCCTGCTGTTGCCAAGGGAAGAGGAAGAGGATGCCCAGGTCAGAAGAGAGCAGCCTGCCCGCTGGGCACTGGGCAGAATCTTAAGGAGGATTATTTCTCTTCCTCACTGTCTTCCCAGGCCTCTCTTTGTTTCTTTACACAACTGCCTCAGAATCCAATTTGCTTAGGGGTCTGGAATGTAAATTTACCCCCAAAGGTCCTAATGAGCTCTTGGACTGAGACCTAGTCAGCCTGTTGAAGCAAAGATGTTGATGCATAGCATGATAATGAGGATGAACATTATCTCACAATCCTTAATTGGGGGAAAACACAAGGTAAGATGATTTATGTTGAAAAGAGAAGACAAGGAAGAGTCTAGGTTGGCTATTGCGTGAAGAGATCTAGGCAGGATCTGGAACTTGATGTTAAAGTGCAGCCAGCAAAGGCTTCCTTCCACCAAACTCCTGGAGGAGGTGTGAATGACCCCGGACGGGTCCCCCTTCCCACTGAAGCACAGCATCCAGGCAGTTCCTTTTCATCCTGGGCCAAGTTACAAAATAGGAAAGCTTTCATGATATTTCACAAATACATAGTTTGGAATTCAAATGCCTTCTGAGCATTCTAAATGAATAGACTGAGCTTGGCATGGTGGTGCATGTCTGTAATCCCAGTACTTGGGAGGCTGAGACAGGAGGATCGCAGGTTCTTCGAGGACAATCTCAGCAAGTAGTGAGACTCTCATCAACCTAGCGAGACCCTGTTTCCAAACAAAAAAATAAAACAGGGCTGGGGTGTAGCCCAGAGGTAGAATGCCTCTGAGTTCCATCCCCAGTACCACAATCAATCAACCAGTCAGTAGACAGTAGTATCAATACCCATTTCTTATTCATGCAGCTGAGGTTCTCATAATGAGGGCTCACAGATTTCTCACCTGTGCCCTGTTGCAGGTGAGAGGCTGCCTAGCCAGTGGGTAACTATGTAGTCTTGGGAACAATACCACCTGATTCATCCTCCCAGATACTCCTCTTAAGCAGGGAAAAGTGATTTGAATCTTTGGTACAAGAGTCATGTCATTTTGAAAGTGGGAACAACAGTAGTGCCTAATTCACAGGATCAAATGAATTAAACAAAAATTCCTTAGACAGACAAGTGCCTAGCATGCTATAAGTGCTTGATAACCTTGGATACTGCTATTACTTATAAAATGAAGAGTTTGACATCCGTGGGGAAAATTTAAAGACTAGATAGTACAGAAAAAAAGTTAAATATTGATCTTCAAGCTAAAAATAGCTTTTCCTGAGTTACTCTGTAGCACAAACCTAGTTGGATTAATATTTGAACTGTGTTAAAGCAGTGACTCTTGCCCTGCTTCCAAGGTCATTGTATTTTAGAGAAA
This sequence comes from Glis glis, assembly GCA_004027185.1. NCBI lineage: Eukaryota > Metazoa > Chordata > Mammalia > Rodentia > Gliridae > Glis > Glis glis. The sequence continues at coordinate 42,350 of PVJS01011510.1, read as the reverse complement.
CGGCATCTTGCCTCTCCTTACTGTGCTGATAGCCTACAGCATTTTGACTTATCCAGAATCAAATACTTGAGGCTTGAAAGAGTATAAACATCCTATTTTAAAAATATAAATTGAATAAATATCAAGTCATCATGTCCCAAAGGAGGTTGCTTCAACCACCCTTAACTATTCCAAAACCAATAATTTCCAGATTTAAGAACTCTCTTGCCTTTTACTTTATAGAATTAATGAAGGGGTATTTTTCTGAGTTAGGAAGCCATGTAACATTTAAATTCAAGAGAAAACACCAGGCAAGGAGCTTGAAGAAATTTCATTATGAAAACATTATACCATGAAAGAAAATGGTATTCACAAAGGTTTATATCTTAGTCATGAAATGTAAAATATAATTCCTAATGTGATAAAAAATAAACACTGTTTTTCTGTATTGAGTATAACTTCTTAAGATTTCTTTCTTTTTTTTTTTTTGCGGTACTGGGGATTGAACACAGGGGCGTTCTACCTCTGCGCTACGCCCCCAGCCCTATTTTTTATACTTTATTTTGAAACCGGGTCTCACGAAGTTGCGGAGGGCCTCACTAAGGAGAGAGAGAGAGAGAGAGCTGAGGCTGGCTGCGAACCCAGATCCTCTGGTCTCCGCCTCCCAAAGTACTGGGATTACAAGCGTGCGCCACCACGCCAGGCACTTCTTAAGATTTCTGTTATACATAGACAAGAACTTAAAGACAATAGATAAAAATGAAAACAAATTAACATGTTGGAGAAAAAGATTATAAGAGGATACTTTTCTGCCTTTGTTTTGATTTTTTTTATCTGGTAGACAACACACTTTAAAAGTATAACATTATAAGAAAACATTGTTTTTCTCTTTATTAATTTGAATGTTGCTTAAAGCATTTTATTACAAAGAATTGAATTTAAATTTAACTGGAAACAGTTTAATGATGATCGTTAAAGTCTTGCTTATTGAAAACAGAACTGAGAAGTTGAAGCACTACTGAAGAGTTCAAAAAGTGCCCCTTTAATTCTGCCCATAGTTTCAGTGGCTCTTTAGGCCGCCAAGTGAAGTGGAGAAAAAGGCCTCCAGCAGGACATGCTCAGGGAGAAGAGCCGGCTGGGCGCTGGGCAGAATCTTAGGGAAGATTATGCAAGGATTTTTAGGGCCTTATTCATTCAAGAAAAAAAGGGGAATGTCAAAAGTAGGAGTGCATCTTGCTTGAGAAACAGAAATAACTTCATAAAATAAATATTTTTGATTCTCATCTATTAACATTAAAACATCTGTCTTATTTATTTATTTATTTATTTATTTATTTATTTATTTATAGTACTGGGGATTGAACCCAGGAGCTTCCTACCTCTGAGCTACACCCCCAGTTATTTTTTAATTTAATTTTTGAAACAGCATCTTGCTAGGTTGCTGAGAGTCTTGCTAAGTTGATGAGGCTGGTCTGGAACCTGTTATCCTCCTTTCTCAGCCTCCCAAGTACTGGGATTACAGATGTGCACCACCACACCCGACTTGAAACATCTATTTTAAATGCTCTAAAATTTCAAGTCACTGGTCAAAGCAATTGTGTCAGTAAGTAAGTATTGAGAATAAGTACAAAACAATAAGACTTAAAAAATACCAGCTGGCTGTGGTGGCACATGTCTGTAATCCCAGTACTTGAGAGGCTGAGACAGGAAGATTGCAAGTCCAAAGCCAGCCTCAGAAACTTAGTGAGGCCCTGTTTCAAAATAAAAAAAAATAGAATAGGGCTGGGGGTATAGCTCAGAGGTTAGAATGCCCTTAGGTTCAATATCCAGTACAAAAGAAAGAAAGAAGAAGGAAGGAAGGAAGAAAGGAGGGAGGGAGGGAGGAAGGGGGGAAGAGAGGGAGGGAGGGAGGGAGGGAAGGAAGGATGGGAGGATGGACGGAAGGAAGGAAGGAAGGAAGGAAGGAGCGAGCCAATCCACTGGAAAGTGTGGGAAACAATCATGCAACAGCAAAGAAAGAAAGCTCTGTATCTATCTCCTAAATCAAAATGGATTTTCTGCCCTAGACTTTCTTTTCAACCACATAGTGATGTTTTATTTCAGAATCTCAAGAATTTTTGTCTTGGACAGACATTTACTTGCCAGAAATGAATTGGAAAAGCAAAGAAAATATTTCATTACTGACTAAATTTAAATGAATGTTATCAGCATGTCATTGCTATGACTGCTATAGATAATGTCACACTGTAAAGCTAAGGACCAACTCTACCTGGGACCTCGGAGAACACTCTACTACCAAGATGGAAAATGAGTTTCTCTTAAACACCCACATAGGATGGCTGCTGGAGGACTCTGTTGAGAGGAACTGAGCCACCTTGTGCCTCTTGTAGACATCACCAATCAATTATGGAGATAATTATGAAGATAATTAATTATGGGGGTAAATTGATTGATGAGTTCTACTTCAGGCACAAGGAGGCTGTATGAGTGTGGAGTGGAGAGAGGCATAATTAAGGCTGAAGGGTATGTAAGGAGGAGGCAACATCTCCTTCCAACCATGCCCACCTACCTCCAGTTTCCTCAGTGGTTTCCATTCTTTCTAATTTTTTTTTTTTTTTTTTGCGGTACCGGGGATTGAACCCAGGGGCGTTCTACCTCCGCACTACACCCCCGGCCCTATTTTTTTATACTTTATTTTGAAACCGGGTCTCACGAAGTTTCGGAGGGCCTCACTAGGTAGAGAGAGAGAGAGAGGAGAGAGGGGATGGATAGATAGATAGATAGATAGATAGATATAGATCGCGCGCGCATGCGCACTGAGGTTGGCCGCGAACCCGGATCCTCAGGTCTCCGCCTCCCAAAGTACTGGGATTACAAGCGTGTGCCACCACGCCCAGCCCATTCTAATTTCTAAACCTTCACTTGTGCTATTCTCTCTACCTGATACCCCCTCCAGACGCACGCTTCCCTACTGAGAATCTCTGTTTTGTTTTGAGTAAAGATGTAAATATGAGTTGAAGACACACAATTCTCCCCTTTCTGATCCAGAACAAAACAATTTGGGAAACATAAAAATAGGGACAAACTGCACATCAGCACTGGAAATGAGCCATTGAATTACCAGAACTTTCAAGAGATGGCTGTTGGATACAGTGCAGGTGGGTCCAGACTGAAGAACAGCACCGGGCTGGGATATGCATCTCATCACATTTGGGAAGCTATGTGATCAATCAGAAAATTAGGTGGAAAAAAAAAACTCACAACGCAGTCCTTGGTTGGAAAGGCCAAAGTCTACGAGATAGATGGGAAGGACTGGGCGAATCTGTTCAGTCTGGCTTGCTCACAGTGTTGGGAAAGAGTGTGTTTGAGGGGAGTAGGAGATAGCCCAGGTTAGGGCAGCTCCACTGAGCAGAGCCAGCAGTGGAATGAGACTGCGCAAAGCAACTAGAACACAACTGGAATTTGGACCAAGCTGTGGTGAGGGGCCAAATGGTGACACTCATTTGTCTTGCCCCAATGACACTTCTTTAAAAAAATAATTCATATTCCTACCCACAAGACATACCTTATAGGAAAAACCTTTTCCCACACCATTGGCAATACAGGACTATCATCAGACTAGAGGTCTCACAGCAGAATACTGCTTAAGGCAACTATGTCATACCTATATGAGGAAACACATACAGCTATTTGAAATTAGACAATAAAAATCATGTAAGAATATGCTGATATATTAATTAAAGGTAATAATGTGTCTATTATATTTTTAAAGAGGTGCATTTTTTTTTGCGGTACCGGGGATTGAACGCAGGGGCGTTCTACCTCCATGCTACGCCCCCGGCCCTATTTTTTTATACTTTATTTTGAAACCGGGTCTGACGAAGTTGCGGAGGGCCTCACTAAGTAGAGAGGGAGAGAGAGACAGGGAGAGAGAGAGAGAGAGAGAGAGAGAGAAAGAGAGAGGCGCGCTCGTATGCGCGAGCTGAGGCTGGCCGCGAACCCAGATCCTCTGGTCTCCGCCTCCCAAAGTACTGGGATTACAAGCGTGCGCCACCACGCCCGGCAAAGAGATGCATTTTAAAGAATAAACCACATAAAGATTTCATCTCCTTACTTAAAAAGCACAATTAAAAGATGCAAAAGGGCCGGGCGTGGTGATGCACGCTTGTAATCCCAGTACTTTGGGAGGCGGAGACCGAAGGATCTGGGTTCGCGGCCAGCCTCAGCTCTCACCCTCTCTCTCTCTCTCTCTCTCTCTCTCTCTCTCTTTCTCTCTCTCTCTACTTAGTGAGGCCCTCCGCAACTTCTTGAGACCCGGTTTCAAAATAAAGTATAAAAAATAGGGCCAGGGATGTAGCGCAGAGGTAGAATGCCCCTGGGTTCAATCCCTGGTACCGCAAAAAAAAAAAAGATGCAAAAGAATACATGGTATGATACTATTTTTATAAAACCATTCTGAGCTTTAGTTCCTTCACTAATAAAATGAGGATGATAATGCCCCTCCTCATTTGTTAAGAACAAAAAATAAGATAATATTAATGAAAATAAGTATAAATTTTCTGACAGATTAGAAATTCGGTTCTCTAATTGAAACTGATGCCAGCATTTTACCAAAAGTTCTCAGTCAGTGGAATGACATGGGCTAAATCCATTGAGTTCGGGGCTTAGAAGACCAACCAGAGACTCCGTTAACGGAGCACAGTTTTTGCTCTGCATGTGCTGGCAGACATGGACGTTCCTGGCAGTACATACACCCATCAAACGGCCTGCACAGGTCTTCATACGGCATGAGTTTTCTCCCAAGAACTCTCACACCACCTTTTCCTGCCCCAACCACTCCAGTCTGGACTTATTTTCCCTTTACTTACCCTCTATGCACCCGAACACTAAATCACCCAGTGCCTTGCACAGTTATGAATGTCACCGTTGAGTAAGATTCAGTCCAAATGTCTGTCCCTGTCTGGATCCTATTTAACCTGTGCGCTCTTAAGTTCCTCAGGCTTTGATTTCTTCATCTGAAAAATAGGGATAATTAAGTTTTTCCTAGAAGATTATGTATGTAAAATACCCTACATTATATCTGGCACAAAATAAGTTTGCAGTAACTGGTGATACTTTTTTAGTATTATTTCTACTCTTAGAATACATGCTCCTTAAAGACAGTGGCTAGATCTTATCCTCAGGAGATTTGATACCCAATACTTGTTTCTAAGTAAGTTTATCTAGATTTATATTTTTTAATACATTTGGTCCGGTATTATTTTTTCAGATAATTTTTGTATAGGTTCATATTCAAACTCACAGTATTAAAATAATAAAATATCAGAAATTACAAGTGGGAAAGCAAATATTTCTTTGGGGACAGGTAGGAGGTGGGAATTTGAAGTAGGAGGAAAAATGTGGGAGAAAAAGAATACACATGCTTCTCAACAACAAAATACACTCCAGAACTTGAGACATGAACCAGGCAACAGTGGTTAAGAAGAAGAAAATAACATCTTCACAGCAAAACATAAAACATCGAGATCTGAGATTATTTATATATATGTACATATGTATATAAAATATCCTTGCATGATATATAATCCAACTTATGCATATTTAATTTCATAGAAACAAAAACCCGGGCTAAACACTTTGGCATTTGTATCACAGTATGAACAGGTCACAGGTATTGTACTTCCCTCTTAACTGGGCAAGTGTCATTCAGAGTTTGGGTCTGAACAAAATGTCTGGACTAAAATGTGACTTAATGATGTCAGAGAGTCCCAAAGCAGTTTGCACTAAGTGAAGCAAAACATCATCTCCAGTCTCCTGGGGGTTTGTACTCAGAGGACAGGCACCGAAGTGCATAGTAAAATTTGCAGCGATGGTTCTTGGTTTTAGAAGGATTTCAGCAACCTCTAAGCCAGCCATTATTTTCTATAGCCCTACTTACATGTTTTTATTCCAGTCATAGAAACAAGGACTTGCCTGTTTTTAAAGAAGGTTCCTCCTTCCTGGCTAGTAACAAGCTGCATCTGGGCAGAGCTGCTAATTGGCAGTTTTAAAGACACGTGGGGCCAGCAAGGTCTCCTAAGCTGTGATCAACAGAACTGATTTGTTACAGGAGAGGGAACATTGGGGATTAATAGCATAATGTGTCTATTACCATATTTTTAAAGAGATTAATTTGAAAGAATAAACCACATAAAGATTTTATCTCCTTACTTAAAAACCCAAGCTATATTTTAATGTCCTATGTTTAGTATCAAATAAATGGAATATTTTGTATGATACTAGTTTAATCCCATTAATTACTTTAACTGCTCAAGGAATTTAAATTCATTAAGTTCACCCAATTTGGGGTTTTTCTTAGACCTACTTAAATTGATATTCCAGATGTAGGAAGAACTAAATTTACGAGCAGCTTCTTTTATAGCGGGATTTCAGCACCACATTGGGTACTGACTAAACATTTGCCTAGTTACTAACTAAAAATCAGCTGTAAAATATGCGGCTGATGCACTCTGATTGTACTCAGAAGCTTGAGTCTTCCTAGTAAAGATCCATAGCTTTATGAGGGACAGAGAACAGAGAAAGGGAAAACAGAATCCTTTACTCCAGCCAGGCATGGTGTCGCACACCTATAACCCCAGTACTTGGGAGGCTGAGACAGGAGGATCGCAGGCTTTGAGGCCAGCCTTAGCAACTTAGCAAGACCCTCAGCAACCTAGAGAAATCCTGTTTCAAAACAAAAAATAAAAAGGGCTGGGGGTGTAGTAGGAAGTGGAATTCCCCTGGGTTCAATCCCCAGTCACACACACACACACACACACACACACACACACACACACACAATCTTTTTCTCAGTAAAGGATCAGCTCCAAGGCACAGGCCTAGCATCCCCTATACGACAGTGTATGTGGGTTTGGCTGCTCAGGGGCATTGTTGCCAAAAATATTCCACAACCTGAACATCATGATGCCCAGAAAAGCCTAGAATGCTGGATTATATGCACATCTTCCAGAGACAGCGTGGCCTAGCAAAGGATTTGGGTAGATCTGTGCTTCATAGAAAACTCTTGGGAGACAATTATACAGGAAGAGGCATCCTTCCCCACACCTGACACCCTCCTTTGCTTAAGGAGAAAATCTGGGGTCAGGATGCATTTTTATTGGCATTAAACATTTTGAATTTAAAATTACAATTGTGCCAGGCGTGGTGGCGCACACTTGTAATCCCAGTACTTGGGAGGCTGAGACAGGAGGATCACAGGTTCAAAGCCAGCCTGAGCAACTTAGCAAGACTCTCAGAAACCTAGCAAGACCCTGTTTCAAAACAAAAAATAAAAAGGGCTGGGGATGTAGCTCAGAGGTAGAATGCCCCTGGATTCAATTCCCAATACCATACACAAAATAATTATAATAATAAATGATACAATTGCAAATCTATGTAAAATTCCATAGGTGATCTGCATTTAGCTTCTTTTTGTTCTAAAAATGTTTTTGAAACTACTTTTGAAGGTGTATTATTCACAAAGCATATTCATAGTAAAATGTCTAAGGGAAAATATACCCATAGCAGAAATCATTATTTTTATACTTATCTCTGTCCTATGGGCTTATTTCTTATTTCTCTGTAAGTAAGATTTTTAAAAATCACATTTAATTTTTGTATTTTATTTTATTTTTGTGGTACTGGGGATTGAACCCAGGAGCATCCTACCTCTGAGCTACACCCCAGCCCTTTTTAATTTTTATTTTGAAACAGGGTCTTCCTAAGTTCCCGTGCACTGGCCTCAAACCTGCGACCCTCCTGTTTCAGCCTCCCAAATACTATGATTACAGACATGCACCACTGTGCCTGTCTTAATTTTTATATTTTAAAACTATATGTCTCTAGATGTGGTGGCACATGCTTATAATCCCAGTACTTCAGTACTTGGGAGGTGGAGACAGGAGGATCACAGGTTCCAGGACAGTCTCAGCAACTTAGAAAGGTCCTCAGAAACCCAGTGAGACCCTATTTCAAAAATAAAAACAAAACAATAAAATAGGGCTGGGGGTATAGCTCAGAGGTAGAATGCTCCTGGGTTCAATCCCCAGTAACACACACACACACACACACACACACAACAACAACAACAACAACAACAACAACAACTATATGTCATGTTAATTTATTTGGAGGGCTACAATTTCATATATCAAGAGTTAGAGAATGAACATCTTTATTTTGTAAATTCAGCATCTTGCTTTCTGCTGTCACTTCCTTCTTACTACCTATATGTGCAACATGATGATCTGTTTTAAGGTTAGCAAACTTCAAGTTGAAATTGAGCTATTTCAAACATAACTAAATAACTGATTAAATCTACCTATGAAATCATGTTTGGGACAGTCTGCATTTGATAAAATATTACAATAGTTTCCATCACAAAGCTTCAAGAGAATCCATGGCTCTCCTAGAGAGTTGAGTAACCATCTGCCTGGATGCACAGAACTGAATGAGAAATTCTTTAAGAATCCTTTTGTGTTCTTGCATCTACAAAAACCTCAGGAGAAGAAAACCCTGAATCTCTCACAACCACTTGGAATCACGAAACACAGCCCATGTTTCTCAGTACACCCAAGCTGTCCTCTACCTCACAATGGGGACGCCTCTAATAGAGACAGCAGCTCTTGAAAGGCCTGTTATAAGTTAACACTTGATGAGTTATATACACATGGCATGATGCTACTATACACACAAACTACGATGTTAGCTGCTAGAGGGCAGGAAAGATGGGCACAGATGCTGGCAAAAGACCAATTACTGCCTATTTTCAGGTTTGCTATGAAAAGCAAATTGATATACAAAAGATGACTAAACCATTAAACAACCAACTTTTCTCTATACAAATAGTCCTCCAATCTACCATAGGAGAAAATTGAGCTGGACTATAAAAACAAACATATAGCTATATAGATTACACACATATATATTTACATAATGAGATGCACGTGTACAAAACACAGGAAAAAGGCCACTTACTCCCAGTGGTGATCTGGAGTTGATAAAATTAAAATTGTTTTTTCTACATATTGCCACATATTTTAAATATTTAAAGTTGAGTGGTTATTACTTTTACAATTAGAAAAATAGTAATTAAATATCCTTAAATATAAACCTTAAAATGTTTTCAAAACAGACCAAATAACGTTATGTGTGTATATAAATGTATCACTATGAATCTCTCTATCATCATGTACAAGGAGGGAGGAGGGGAAGGAAAGAGGAGGTACAGGGAAGGAAACTGAGCAAATATTTGTATGTGCATAGAAGATTGTGTCGCTATAACTCTCACTATCATGTACAATTACAAAGCACCAATAAAAATTATTTTTAAATGTTTTGTACTTTTAAAACTCATTTATCATCAAGAGATTAGAAAGCACATTTCTATTCAGAAATCCAATAAAAATGTAACTAGTAGAATAAATCCTGCACTTTGGACATCATATCTACTCTATCTTTTTAATATGATGAAAGAGGAACAGAGAGTAATGTTACAATTTGTATTCTTTCCTGAAATCTTTCTGGGCTTTCAGACACTATGATGATAACTACTTTAAATGCATGAATGAACCAAAATTTAACACAAAATCACAAGTTCTTCTAGCACAAATACAACCAGCTGTGTTTAGAGTTTATGTCTTGATATTTTCAAAAACCAACAAACTTCAATGTACCATAAAAGCTAATTACTTCCATAAGCCATTTCCTGTGGCCAGTGGCAAAGAAAAATTTGCAAATAAGGCCAGTTTGATTTATCACATTGACTTATTCAACAATATTTGTTCATCGTCAGTCACTATGCTAAATGTTCGGTACTCAAAAAGCAAAATCATTAACTAACAAGAAAAGACAGATAATCTAATTTTTAAAATGTGCAAAACACTTTAAGAGACATTTTGCAAAGGATATCCCCAAATGGGCAATGAGCAATGAATAAGTGTTCAACACCATTCCTTATCAGAGAATTGCAAGTTAAAACTGCATTACATTTTCACCCACATGACTAGGATTAGAAGACTGGCCATCCCAAGTATTGGTGTACACGTGGAGCAACTATAGCATTCATCAGTGGTGATGGGATAAAATGCCTCAACCACTCTGGAAAACCATTGAGCCGTTTCTAATAAAGGGAAACATACCTATCCTATGACCAAGGAATTTCACCCCTAGGTTTTGGGTGTTCTGAAGGATGCTACTTGCTCCACAGTCCCGCTACAGAGGGTGCTGCTCATGCAGCTCCCTAATAATTGTTCCATGGTTCCTGTCACAGAAGGTTGCTGCTCCCTGCAGCTTCCTAAAGATTGTTCTGCGGTTCCTACCATGGAAGGTCACTGCTCTAAGGCAGCTCCCTGACACTAGTCTTTCTCACACGATAACGACACGAAACCTGATACAATAATTCGTAGAATAATTACATTTAATAATCGGGGGGGGGGGTCAGGGAGGAGATAGAGATGACAAATTCTCCTGGCCTTCTGTAGCCAGCAACTTGCTTTTATAGAAACTTTAGACAAAACATCGTAAAGGTTAATCAAACACAGAAATTAACAATTGTCACAGGTTATAATGAAGAACGTCAGTGAGGCAGGTACGTGACAAGCTTGGAGGAAGGAAGGATTAACCATTACTGGGTGGAAAAGACATCAAAGACCGCACCTTAGAGATTATACCAGGTCCCTTAGAATGTGTCCGCTTGCGGACGAATCCCATCCAGCCAAATGCCGTGTATTCAAACTGGGCTGGTCCAAGATTTTAATCTCACTTTGCATTCTAAGACGGCCCTCAACACCTAGGTACCTATCCACAGGAAATAAAAGCATGTATTCCCAGAAGGACATGCACAAAAATGTTAATATCAGCTTTATTCACCATGGCTCAAAATTGGAAACATCTCAAATATTCAACAGTAAGATGATATGTTCATACCATGCAATACTGAGCAACAATAAATCAGAACAACTAACTGATACGCACAGCGACAGAAACAAACCTCAGAAAGAGCTACGGAGCAAAAGCATACATCTGAATGATTCCACTCACGTGAAGTTCAAAAACAGACAAAATCAATCCATACCATAGAAGTTAGGATAGTGATTACCTGGAGTGGGGGCTGAGGTGTTAATGATTACTGACTGAAAAGGAACAAGAGGAAACTTTCTGAGACAATTACAATGTTCTTGATCTAGGCAGTGGTTATATGGTGTATACATAAGCAGAGGGTAATCTAGTTGTACCCTTATAGTTTGTACATTTTAATGAATGATAATTATGGCTCAATTTTAAAAATGCCATAATTAGGTCCCAACTTCCAAGAAGTTTTAATAGGAGTGAACTCCCATATAGGAGTGAATACCCATATAAAGTGACAAGTACAATGAATATTTAATAGGAGTGAACTAGTACCCATATAAAGTGATGAGTACGATGAAACAGTGTCGGTGTTCACAGAGCTCAGAGGAGGAATCAAGGAATTTTGCCTGGGGAAAGCTCAAAGGCGCCATAAGCGCATGTGGAATTGGCGTCTAACTGTGACCCCTACCCCAGTAAATTCTCCCAAGCACATCAGCATTTTCCTATTTGCTAGTACACTGGAAACATTTTTTAGAATATAACTGGATGCCGGGCGTGGTGGCGCACGCTTGTAATCCCAGTACTTTGGGAGGCGGGGACCGGAGGATCCGGGTTCGTGGCCAACCTCAGCTCTCTCTCTCTCTCTCTCTCTCTCTCTCTCTCTACTTAGTGAGGCCCTCCGCAACTTCATGAAACCCAGTTTCAAAATAAAGTATAAAAAATAGGGCCGAGGGTGTAGCGCGGAGGTAGAACGCCCCTGGGTTCAATCCCTGGTACTGCAAAAAAAAAAAAAAAGAAATATAACTGGGTATTCATCCCAAATGATCCAACATAGGCATCGTAGACATATTTGATTGATATTTAGTTTTCATTCACTATGTCACATCACAGGGTTTGATTTGCTCAGCGTATATATAATGGGTCCTGAATGCCCTTACACTGGGATGATAGCACATGCACAGAGAGAAGTAAAACAAAATCCTGGCCTGCAAGGATTTAAAATGTTTTAAGACACCCCTCATCCCCATATGATGGTGTGATGTTGTTTGCCCTCAAAGTCCATATGTTTTCCCACATATTCCAACCCTTGATCCTCAGGGTAGGAGTACTGGGAGGTAGTGTGGAACTTTTAAGAGGAAGGCCTAGTGGGCAGTCCTTAGGTCAATTGAGGGCATGTTCTTGGAAGGGATTGTGGGGCCCCAGTCATTCTCTGTCTTCCTCTTTGGTGACGTGATCTCTTTCTCCCACACATGCTCCCCCATTGTCATCCACCATAAGGTGGGCCATGAGGTGACCCAGACAAGAAGGGCTCTCCTCAGAGCCTGTGCCATGTTGTTTGGACTTTCAACTTCAAAACTTTAAGCTAAATAAGCTTCTTTTCTTTATAAAGTTAGCCTGCCTCGGGTATTTTGTTATAGTAATGAAAAACAAACTGATACAATCCATCTCTTCTTCGTTTCTGTTGACACCATCTAAGACCACAAACTAGCTGAAGTTCTCATCTTATAACACCCGGACACATCACAATAGATTCCTACCTTGTCTCCCTCCTTCCCAGCACTTTCCCAGCTCCAACTGTACCATATACAGCTATTCTCATCTAGTGCATTTGATGTTTGGAATCCTCTGGGGGCTCCTCAGGATCTGTTGCATAAAGTGAAAACTTTTCAGCATGGCTTATCAGGCCCTACACAGTCTGGTTCTCCAATATTACTACAGAAAGAGTAATATCTACTAAGTAGCAGTGGTACTATGAAATCACATGAGAGAAAAACAATTATTAAGTTACTTTTCCTTTAAAACACTTTTTAAAAATGGATCACTTTGAGTTGATTTTCTCAAAACATGTTAGATCATTTCTAGGTATGATACTTGCTGAATTCTGTCTATGTGGATGGCAATCTGCTATGGTCTGAATGTATTCATTCATTCAGAAATCATTTACTGATCTTTTTCTCTGTACTCCATATTAGGGGAAATACAAGAATAGCCTACTGTCTTCAAAGATGGAAACACCAAGATCTAAAATGTATATACACAGTTTTTGTCTTTAAAACTAATTTATGAGGCCGGGCGTGGTGGCGCACGCTTGTAATCCCAGTACTTTGGGAGGCGGAGACCGGAGGATCCGGGTTCGCAGCCAACCTTAGCGCGCATGCGCGCGAGTGGTATCTATATCTCTCTCTCTCTCTCTCTCCTCTCTCCTCTCTCTCTCTCTCTACCTAGTGAGGCCCTCTGCAACTTTGTGAGACCCGGTTTCAAAAATAAAGCATAAAAAAATAGGGCCGGGGGTGTAGCGCGGAGGTAGAACGCCCCTGTGTTCAATCCCCGGTACCGCAAAAAATAAATAAATAAATAAATAAATAAATAAATAAAACTAATTTATGAAGTTTTTTTAAACCTTCACAAAATCCTTCTTCCCTATAGGAACAAGCACAACCAGCACCCACAATGGGGCTCCATGGTACGCACAGAACTTCCAAAGAGATATATAAAGTGGGAGGCTGGAAGGTGTCCTGAAACAGAATGTTCTTGCATTTTAAAATGCTTTTTAAAAAGGCAAACTCTTGAAAGGTCAATCTGGCATTCTCTCCTGTTAGGGCCGTTAGACACTAATCTCACAGTTTATGATCATGATACCCTCAGATATAAGAATTAAATCATTTTCAAAAGCCTAACAATTATTTAAAAATAAGACACTGAATTTTAAGCAAAAATGGCTTCTTATGTAAACATCCAAATCTTTTCAAACAATTTGATTTCCTTTTAGATAGAAACCATCACTCGAGGGTCTTTTTCAGGCATCTAAGGTTGGTATTATTGTCTACTAAAGAAGCAAAAATAAAATGACCAGGCTTGCTTTTCTGATCATTTTTAATCATTTACCATCAACATTCTGCTTCTTTTTTTTTTCTCTTCTGCATTCCAGCAGGAACCTCTGGCAATGTGATGATGTTTTCAAGGCACAATTTGATATACACAAGCCATCAGTTTTTCCAATGATTTATAATGCATACTTTTGGAAAGATTCAGTTCCTTACGGTTTGTCTTGCTTTAATCAGAAAAATCCATGTGAGTATTTTCTAAAGTTCTTCTAGAAATAAAATCCTCTGAAAGATTTCCAGTCTGTGAAAGTAGAAAACTGACTTAAATCATCAATTCAGAACATTTCTGTTTATGTTAAGAATTTTGCACTGGTATTTAAAGTGGTTTTACAAAGTTCAATCAGTGAATATAAAGTTAGGTATAGTTGTCTCTTGTCTAAGAGGACACAGAAGCTGCTGGGATACTTCACTTAGAAGCTGTGTGGTGTCCAGGGCCACCGCTTGCTCCGAGGAGTAATGCTGAATGCCGAGGAGGCTCCGCTTCACAGCTATGCTCGCTCCCTGCATCTGCACACTGCCCTTTTCTTCTTTCTTGTGCAGGTCCCCTTGTCTGCGCCATCACTGATCATGCTGAGGCTCTTAGATTTTTCCAACAATTTCACTAAGATATTTTCTGGTCCCGAGGCAAGAACTTAGAAAGTGTGAAAATCTAGTGTTGTATATTTTTACTCATTTTGGCTCAAATGTGAACTGTCCATTTGCATATTTAAGAAAAATGCATTCTATGATTGCAGGGAGTGAAAAAGGGAACCGCAGGAAACTCAGGCAGGTCATCCTCAAATAAGTTTCTAGGCAATAAGGCTGGATTCAGAGGTTTCTTCAAAACATGTAAGAGAAGTAAATTTTACTGGTGCTTTGCAAAGAAGTACTCTTGGGTTTACTGGTGCCTTTAGAAAGAGTCTCTGCCCCAAGTAGTTTGACTCACCAAGGAGGGTACCAATTGGTGGGCCTCAAAAGGAAGCACAGGTTAGAGAGGATGCTCACTGTATTAGTCCATTTTCTATTGCTATAACAAAAGAGCTGAGGCTGAGTATTTTATAAAGAGGCTTAATTTTCTTGCAGTTTAGGAAGCTGAAAATCCAAGATTGGGCAGCTCCATCTGCCCAGCTTCTGCAGGCTGTATTTCAACATGGTGGAAAAGTCCGTGCATACGGTCAAGTGCATGGGGTGGCCTCACTTTATGACAGCTCACTCTCTGGAGAACTAAATCACTCTAAGAAACTAGCATAATCCCTTCTAAGGGTGATGCCCCTAGACCTGCACTAGGCCCCACCTCTTAAAGGTCCCACCATCTAACACCTCCACACCAGAGATCCAAGCTTCCAGCACATGAAGCTTTTGGGGGAAAACAAACCATAGCACTGACCCGGGCCTCTTCAATACAGGAATCATCTCTCTCAGGTTGCCCTCCTTCTCCACCAAAATACCTATCATGGAGGAGTAAGAAGTAGAGGGTAGGTATTGAGAAGAAGTGGGAGGGTGTTGAGAAGTAGAGCAGGGATGGATCCTTCCTTGGAGTTGGCTGCTAGGTCGGAAATTTAGGCCTCATTTTGGAGAGGTCTAAGCTCACCTTCGTGGCAGGTTTTCTTACCATAAAGTAGGAGGTCTGAACACCACCCAATCACACCAGCAAGCACAGAACTTTGCCTGTTTCTTTTACAGAGGAGTACATTAGGATAGCATCAATCACTTCCAGTTGATTCTCCACATTTTGAAAACCCCAGCCATTATTTTGCTTTACATCTTTTTGCTTTTCCCGCATTTGTTGAAAAACTTTAACCAGTGGTCAGCACAGATGTAAATTACTCTTTCTCTCATTCCATTTTCTCATCAAATCCAACAATGACTCATTACAGTTTGAAATGTTTATTCAGAACTGGTGAAAAATTACAGCTGGTTGGATGGCCAGAGGGCCTTTCTCATTACAGTGAGAAATAAACACTGAATTCTGATGGTAACAAGCTATGTACTGCCTTGAAACAGGCATTGCATGGATCTGATTCCAGGAAAATCTGAAGCCCTTATTCAGGTTAAAGTGAATCAGAAATGTAATAGCTCAGGGCTGTGTGCAATTTTAGATTCAGTGTCCTCATTATAGGGTAAAAATAGAAATATCTAGATAATATTATTGTCTTGTTCTGAAGTAAAGTGAGGAAATCAAGCCTTTGTCATTCCAGTTTCCTCTGGAATCCTCCTGAGAACAAGATGTTTATGAAATCTTAAGTATACAAAATGCTGAATAGAGAGAAATAATGTGTTAAGTTATATAACATGTTGAAAAATAAACATGAAATTGGGATTTTGAAATAATAATAGAATGCTGGGAAAAGAAGGGTTTGAGTCCTAGAAGAGGGAAGTAATCTCTTTTCTCCATCCCCTTTGTCATAACAATGAAAAGTAAATCAAAATTGCTGTAGATATTTGGATTTCTTAAAAAATCTTTGTAGTTGCATTTTTATCCCTAGCTTGCCCTGCTTCAAAAATTATCCTTCTCCTCTCTTACTTTTAGAATGATAAAGTAAAAGTATTTATATATGCAAATATTAATCTTGAAAATGCAGGGAAAAACACAGCTCATCTTCGAATTCTTGGCAACTTTTCATATCTTCCTTTTTAAAAAGAGACCCTATCTTCTTTCTCTCTCCTAACTGTCCACGGGGAAAGAACATTTTCAGAAAATAAAGGACAAATAAGCTTTCTGATCAATTTTTCCTTTTGACCAAAGATGTTTCTAATACTGAGTCCAGTTGCTTTGTCCGATTCTTTGATGTTTCAAATGGACCAGAATGAAATCTAGGCCACCTGTGCCCCCACCCTCACCTCCCAAATCCTAAACTAATATAGCAGACAGTATGAGGGTGGCTAATATTCATTTTTCATACTCCTAATTATTTAGGGGGCACTGTATGGCCTCCAGTTGTTACCGATAGGGTGTCTGTTTAAAAAGCAATTCAATCACAAGGAAGGAGAGAATTTATATATGATGTCTGGCAACTCAGTGGTTTCTCAGTAGATACTGTTGAATATGGAAGGGGACACATTTCCCAGAACCATAGGTCTCTGTGTGGGACCCAACCAATAGAATTAACTAATTCCATTTGGAGTAAAAGTCAGTAGAAACAATATCTGAACTGACCTTCAAGAATGGTAAGAGTTAAATATGTACTTGTGTTTTAATTATAATGTTTAAAACCACATATATAAGTGATAGAATTGGAGAAATCATGTTGAAAGCTTTAAATATTGGCAATAAAGAGTAGAGAGTAGAAAAGGAGTAATGTGCCAGTATTGCCTTTTGAACATTACTATAAATAAAAGTCAAAAGGATTAAGTGGTAACAGAAGCTAGCCAGAAGGAAGAAGAAATCACAAGATGTCATTTTCCTTTTCTTACTTTTTGAGGACTTTTGGGTGTATTTACTGTATATGGAACATGTACTAGCACCACAGATATTGGTGACATGATAATCAAAAGCATTTCATGAGAGTAAAGTTTGGCAAAAGATGCCAGGGCCTATCCTTCCCTCTCCTCAAAGAAAACCTTTCACCACCCCTTCCATGCTCAGTCTCCTCTCCCCTACTATCACCATAACAACCAAAATGCCATGATAAACATAGTAAGATGTTGTCAAGAGAAGAGACAGCTCTTGGTGCCTGTCTTTTGGACTCTCATTTAGGGGGCTGACCTTCCTTCTCTTAGTGCTTAAGATGCCCTAGGTATGAAGATCTAATTAATCAGCTTCCATCAGCATCCCGTAACCAAGGATACCACACAGAACCAAGAGCATGCACCTTAAAGGCCAGCACTGATTCATCAAAGATGAGACAAACAGCAAAACTGCATGGAGTCTTAAGGTAGAAAGATATGCTCTGGCCATACAAGATAGTCTGAGTCCTCCAAGCTTGTAAAAGTAATCAAAGGCATAATATTGTTAGGACACAAAGGGATGTGAGAGGAAAGAACGCAAGCCAAGGCATTGACAGAGATTCTGGTAAACAGACTGGCCATTCCCACATTCTCCATCTCACCTCTACACAGGTTGTCCCCTCTCTCTGTGCAAAGTTTACTCCAGGGCAAATTCCTTTTATGCCCAGTGCAATGACCCTGTAAGATTCACTGCAGATATAACATCCATTTGGACTTTATCTCTCTGGGCATCTTTGCTGCATGATTGGTGATGTTCATTCCTAGCCTCAAACTTAAAAAGAGCTTTGCTTGCTAGGAACTTAGCATTACAAATAGAATACAGGTATAGCAATGTTGAGGCCGCCCATCCCCACTGTGATGGAGAACAGGGCTTTGGAGAGGAACCATTTCTGGGATAGCACGCACGCGCACACACACACACACACATATACACACACTGACTTGTAAAACAAACTTGGGTCAGGCAAGTTCTTAGCAGCCTAATATTTAGATTCTTCACCAGTAAATGGAGCACAATAAAAGAAGCTACTGTATGGAATAATTGTGAAAATAAAATTAAATAAGAAAAATAACGTACTTATGTTTCTTCCTTTTAATTGATTAAACTCTTAATAGGTGAACCACTATTTTATACTCATAAACTATACTATAAATTCTGAAAAAAATTCAAAATTTCAATTGCAACAAAAATTTATAAACCTGAAAGCTCATCTGAAATAAAGAGGATTGAAAATTCCAAATCCATGAAGATAATAATAGCAAGAGAAAAGAAGTTCCACCGATACGAAATCAGTTTTTTATCATCACAGTTATGCTAGGGTGATTTCATTTTATGCAAATGTGTTTTTTGTTTTATTCTAAAGATCATGAAGACCATACTCTTATTTCTAATTATTTTGATATATTCTCACAGCTATACAAGTAGTAGGAGAATTTTGTTGGTGGAGGAACAAAACCAAAAATGATTAACATCCCTATAGGTAGGGAATCCAATATTTAAACCCAATGTGCCTGGCTAATTTGCTCTATAACTTCTATTTTGCTTATGTAAAATTATCATGTATTAAATATGGGTTGCAAATATTTGCAAAATACTAGAGTGTAGTCAGAGGCTATTAACAGAAAACGATACCTACTAATATTTTATTTCTGGTGACAAATGAGGAACTCTAAAATCTTGTGTCTCCAGATCGTCTTCTGGAAAGCGTTACTGCAAGGCAAATGAAACATTGCACAGTGGAGTGGGAACAGGGCCCTCAGTTGCCCTGAGTTCTAGAATCAACATTTAATGGTTTGACTTCAAATACCTGAACCTGTAAAATGAAGGATTTGAAACCGATTCTGATTAAGACACCATCCAATACTCTATGATGCTTCAAAAGGCAGAAGTCCCAATTATCACTAACAGAAATGTTTAGTTTCAACTGCAGTATAAACCAACCAACTGAACTTTATGCAATGCAAAATACACTAAGATAATATTATGCCCTTAAAAATAACTATACACAGCTAAAATCTGACATAGGTTGGTATTACGGGCTGAATTGTATATCCTGGGACTCTTCCATTCGTATGTTCAAGTCCTATCGTCTAATTTCTTTTATTTGGAGATAGGGCCTTTAAAGAGTAATGAAGGTGCAATGATGTGGTCTCCTTATAAGAAGAGAACAATAGGATAGAAGCAGTCACAGTGGAAAGACCATGTGAAGTCATCGGGAGAAGACAGTCAAGGAGAGAGGCTGAAGAAGAAAAACCATCTTGCCAGCAGCTTGATCACCGACTTCCATTCTCCAGAACTGAGAGAAAATAAATTTCTGTTGTTTGGGCTCCCTAGCCTGTGTATGTTGTTGTGTAGCCTGAGCAAACTAATACCATTCCTCCTCAATAGCAGCTATATAATCAAATGATTGCAATGTACATAAATACAAACACTAGATATAAAAAGGACAGTAGGTGTCTAATGAAACGGGAAGCTCTGAGCTCACTAGAGGTCACACCTTCTCCATGAAGATTAAAGAGCTCTCTCAGGATATCAGGCTCTGCACAAAAGCCCCATAGAGAGCATCACAGCCCTCAGCCTTCATCGCACCACACATAGCAATGTCTGCAAGCAGAAAATTAAAATGCCAACAATATCTACCAGCGCAGGCAATTCAAAACCACACAAAAGGCAAAGATTTACAATAGAATCACAAGAAACATGAGTGCCTTCACAGGGAGTAGAAGGCCTTCTGCATACAGTTACCAAATATGCTGTCCGCACAAAGGGATTGGGCTTGTGGGGAACCTGAATTATTCAGTGAACTAATTACTTTTAGATAATTTTCCCCCTTGAGTGGCAGCTTCGTTCTCTTTCAGACAATAGCATTAATTAAAGCAAATAAGTCCTGTTCAGTAGGGTTCTCATCCCTCCCCCCTCCTTTGACTAGTCATTATATTGTTTTTATACTTTTGAGGGCACTTATTAAATTTTGCCCTGTAGTGGAATAATTTGTTCACTTCTCTTATCCTGACTAGTAAGCAAGGACTATGTTTATTCTTGCACCAAATTAATACTCAGTGATATTCATTAACGAGAATTGAGCTAAAGTACTCCTCAATTAACCTCTGAAGTGTTATTTTGCATTTTAGGTTACAGGTAAATACATATCTCCATAGGAAATGTAGGAAAGTTGGAGTCAATACTGGGAAAGTCATGAGAGGTAAATTTGGAGAGATTAAGTAGGCATGGAGCTCTTATAATTCAAGGAGTTTGAATTAGGACCCGGGAATGAATTTAAAGCAAGGGTGTAGCATTTTTCACATTTTGAATTTTTTTGAAAAATTAGCTGGGTGTCATTTGGAAGATGAATTATAGAGAATCGTGACTGAGGAAGGAAGCTGAGGATGGGGTGAATTAGAGAACAGTAAGAAGTCTGAGTTTTGCAGTCTTTGTAAGTGGGAGACTTGTGGGATCCCTGTCAAAAGAAGCAAAGGAAATGCAATAGGGCAAGGTATGAAAGCTCGGGTGGCAAATTTGGTTTTTTAGTTTTTTTCTTTTTCATTTTGGTATTAAACACAATATACTAAAATATGCAAAACAGTTTATTTAAAAATGTACAGCTCAATGTATTTGCACATTTGCATATACTAATGCAATGTCCACCCAAATCAAGATAGAAATCAATTACAGAACTTCTCACACCCCTTCCTAATCACTAACTTATTAATTAGCAGGGGGGAAAATAGTAATTTTACAGTGAAAATCTAATAGCTGCCACCTTAATCAAACTATCAGCGTTAACATCACCAAAATGACATAAATTGGCATCATGTATTTCTGATGATGCGCTACAAAGGGCAGAGATGGCCACAAGTTCTTTGATATTTTCCCAGACAGAGGTGGGGACCTATGTCCCCTACCCTTGAATCAAAGCAGGCTTTATGATTGGTCTGACAAATAGAATAAAGAAGTGATACTCTGCCCATTTCTGGGCCCAGACCTTCAGGACCTGACACTTTGGCTTTCCTTGTCTTGCAACATTTGTTTTTGGAACCCAGCAATCATCCTGCTGGCAGAAACCCATGCCACATGGACAGCCTCCCTGTAGACGCTCTGATCCGCATCCTCAGATGAACTCTCAGTCAACAAATAGCATTGACTCCTGCCATGAGTGGACTATCTTGATTGTCCAGCCCAGTTGAACCTTCGGATGACACCAACCCCAGCTGCAAATACAAAAGAGATCACAAGGAAAACCACCCAGTTAAACTCCCACAATCTGCATAACCATGACAGACAATAATTAATTGTTCTGTTAAGGTATTAGGCTTTGAGATGGTTTCTTATGGAGCAATAGACAACTGAACAGCAGCTAACACTGAAATTGTAAGCTCCAGGAGACTTGAGATTTGGTTATCTTTCCTGCTATATCCCCAGCTTCTAGATAGGTTTCACACACATAGTAAATCAGTCAATAAATATTTGTGAGCTGGGCATGATGGTGCACACTTGTAATCCCAGTACTTGGGAGGCTGAGACCGGAGGATCCAGGTTCACGGCCAGCCTCAGCTATTTAGTAGGGCCCTCTGCAACTTAGTGAGACCCTGTTTCAAAATAATGAATGAAAAATAGGGCTGGGAGTGTAGCTCAGAGGTAGAATGCCCCTGGGTTCCATCCCCAGTACCACAAAAAAAAATATTTGTGATGAATGAGTAATTATCAATGTTTTGACTTGAGGAAATTATTTGAAAATCTGCTTCTCTTTTAAAAAGCTATTAAGTAAAGTTTAAGTGTGTGTGTGTGTGTGTGTGTGTGTGTGTGTGTGTGTGTTTTACTGGGGAGTGCACCAGTAAACCCAGGGAATTCTACCTCTGAGCTACACCCCCAGCCCTATTTTATATTTATTTTTACACAAGAAATTACTTGAGCAAGCAGAAAAAGTTTTAAAAATCACAAGATTAATCTTATGTCTACATTCAGAAGTGGGTCACACATTTGACCTGCCAAGAAGTGGGTCTCTTAAAAAATAGAATGTAGTGACCTAATTTTTTTAAAAGCCTCATTAAGAACATTGTTCTGAGGCTTTAGAATCTCTTAAATCTGGTCTTTTAAAAATCTTCTATTTAACTTTTGCTCTTCCTCCAGAAGCATGAGGGCCAGTGAAAAAAGAAAAAATGTAACAAAAAAAATCTAAGAAGAGGAAATTTTTTTTTCCTTTGGTGACATCATAGTATTTCTGGGATGTTTATAAGGCAAAATGTAATCTCTCTCTCTCTCTCTGTATCTTCTTCATCCCTTCTTTCCTTCCACAATACATGTTTTAAATGGCTTTGTCATTTCAAAGTTCCTTATCTGAACCAATAGTATCAGTTACAGAGCAGCAGTTGGAACAAGAAGGCTAGTACAGAAGTGATTGAGTAATAGCCTAAGGAACAATGTACAAAATCAGAGTTGAATATTCTAGGATTCTATGCAAGAATTTTCCTACACCAATGAGACTCTAAATAATAAATAATAGCCCATTGGTATTATTTCTTATATGGATAATAATCATCAGCCCATGTAAAGATACATCAAATCATAATGCCATATATTAAAAACAAGTTAATTTTTTAATGTAAAATTAAAATATCACATACAAACATACTATTATATAAAGTGTATCACTGAAAAATGAAAGGAAATTAAAGATAATTCTAAAATAAAAATAGTAATCCTCATTACATAGTTCAGTTAAACTATTGGATGATTTGTGTTATCCTTACTTTGAAAAGCAGGAAGATATTTAAAGAAAAAATAGCTATATTTCCCATAAAATGTGCTACAAAGCATACAAAAATGGGAAATTGCTCAAATATTATTAGCTCTAAGTATAATTTTTACTACCAAACATATATGTATTAAATATAATCAATATTTATCCTTCTGTAAATTGAAAAAGGCCTGAGGCTTATTTTAAAAATTAATACATTTTTCTCAGCAGCCCCTGTATTTCTACATGTGGATGTCAGTAATGGATGCTAAACACAAACCCTTGTATTAGTTTTCTTGCTCTGGAGCCATAAGCAGAATTCATTGTTAGCCAGGTGACTTGCTTCTGTCAAAAACTGATAAAATTTCCAAAAGTTATATTCATCATGCAACCAAGAAATTTTCCTGTTCATCAAGAATGTACTCTGTTACCCATTTCCTTTCATTTCAGTGATTATGTCTCAACTTCCAGCTACCAGCTTATTTATTCCATTCTGACTAAATTATTGTTCCCAGATTACTTGTCTTTATAATGACTTCTCTGGGGCCTTTCTCTTCATAGGAAGCAGAGGAAGGAACAATTTTGTTGTTACCTAGTATATACTTTAGAATATCCATAGATTGAAAAATTATAGAGATTTAATTCCGCTCAGGATTCTGTTTTTCTGACTGTTGAGTTCCTCTACTACAATTCTAATCATGTGTGCTCCCAAGACATAGATTGTTCTGGAATGACCTAGTCCCAGTGTATGAGACCTGGCCCCATGGTGCTGTGAGACTGAAGAAATGAAGCAGGCAGATCCAGCATTGTAAAGAATGCAATTTATTGAGAACTTACAAAAGCATGGTCCCAGGTGGCAGCAAGACCAAGTTGATCTCCACAATTAGGGTCAGAACGATGGGGGCTTATACAGTGGTCAGGACAAAAGTGACTCCATCAAGTCAGAATGAATCTGGTTTATCTCAACCTCATATCAGAGTCAGGCACATTCCTGGTGCCGGAGTCTGGTCATAGTAGAGCTCCACATACCTCTCCAGTGGTTTTGACTATCTCTATTATGCACTGAACCTATGTGGGAAAAACCTACCAGGGTTACTCAGGCTCAATCATGGTGGTTACTGAAGATGGCTGAGGTCAGGTCAAGCTGAATTCATTCATTCCACCACTTGTATCTGACTTTTATGATCTCATGTGCCTTCCTCTTCCACGATGTGCCCTGAACCTATGAAGGATTTTAGCATTGTGTAGGCAGTGTGCAGTGAGGCCTTTTGTCTTGCTTGTAAGTGGAGTCCACAGCAACAGTAGAGGTCGACAGAGAAAGAGAGAGAGAGAGAGAGAGAGAGAGAGAGAGAGAGTGAAAGAGAGAGAGAGAGAACAACCATGCAAATTATAATAATAATCAAATTTTCCCTCCAGGAGCTCCATAACTAAACCAACAACCTAGTATATCTCCTATCAAAGGGACACAATCAGCTGGGCGTGGTGGCGCACACTTGTAATCCCAGTACTTTGGGAGGCAGAGACCGGAGGATCCGGATTCGCGGCCAGCCTCAGCTCTCTCTCTCTCTCTCTCTCTCTCTCTCTCTCTCTCTCTACCTAGTGAGGCCCTCTGCAACTTCGTGAGACCCGGTTTCAAAATAAAGTATAAAAAAATAGGGCCGGGGGTGTAGCGCGGAGGTAGAACGCCCCTGGGTTCAATCCCCGGTACCACAAAAAAAAAAAAAAGGGACACAATCAGATAAGGCATTAATTTGGGTTTTCATATGTATGAGGTATGTGATATCAGGGATGTACACACAATATTTTGTCTTGAATATGACCCAGTTTCCAAGGAAAATAGAAAAAAAGAAACCCTGCAGCCATGGACAGAAAAGATATCTAGTAGAGACTTGCAAAGGCAAATTTGCACCATCCAACAAGACAATACAGTGCCACCATCTCTGTTAGATAACACAGTGGTGGCAGCAGCGAGGGGCTAATGTGGAGGAGCATACCACACACCACAGCCAACAGGACAGGGTCCATGAGTGACTTCTAAAACTAACAGCAAAATGACATGCCAGACCGCAAGGCCAACTGTAGTGCCCCAAGGTATTTCCTTTAGCCCACTCAGGGCACAAGCCATAACCATAGATTCAGAGTCCAATAGGATCAACAGGGACCAAGTTAGGAGGGTTTGACACTCCTCACACTATTCCTTTCCCATTTCAGGGAAATAAGCCACTTGAGCAACCCCACTGAATTGTCCTCTTTTCTGAATTTAATGTTTGTAGTATGTAAAATAGCAGTGCTCTCTGTTTGTATATCAGTTCTGGCAAGACAGCATCTGATGTACAGCCTGGACATGGGTTGTCTTTCTGGCAGGGACCAGAACCCCTGGACACTCATAAGGGGTGGCATGCCAGTGTATGGGCTAGATTTGTTAACACGCTTCAAGGACTTCAGTCCAGCCAATCAAGGTGGGTTTGCCTAATAGTTGCCTTATCTGTTGCTTTAACAAACTATTTTTTTCTCTTCACCAAGTGTATTAGTCATTTTGCATCACTGTGACCAGAATACCTGACAAGAACAATTTACAGGAGGAAAGAATTTATTTGGCTCATAGTTTTACGGGTTCAGCCCATGGCTGGCTGTATTCAAGTCATAAACATCATGGTGGAGGAAAGCTGCTCGGTTCACGGCAGCTGGAAAGGAGAGAAAGAGAAAGAGAAAGAGAAAGAGAAAGAGAGAGGGGGAGAGAGAGAGAGAGAGAGAGAGAGAGAGAGTGTGTGTGTGTGTGTGTGTGTGTGTCCAGGGACAGATATAGTCCTCAAGGCCTCACCCTCAGTGACCCACCTCTGACCTTTGACCCTTGCTGCATTGGCAACCAGGCTTTCAACACATGAGCTTCTTTTGGGGACATTCCAGATCCAAACTGTAGCGCTAAGTCAGCTGCCTGAGGGTTAAGTGGCAGCTTAGAGTAGCATGATACATTGTGTATTTGGGCCTAATCTCGGATAGCATGTCTCATGAAATAAGTGCCCCTGTCACTGGAAATGTGACCTTTGAGTACTCATAGCACATACTTAAGTTTCAAGACCTTTGATAGTGACAGTATGATTAGATTAGCTCTTTTGCTAGGAAATGTGTTGTTTTATTTTTCATTTGGAAACAGGATCTTACTATGTTGCCAAAAGCCTCACTAAGTTGCTGAGGTTGGCTGCAAACCTGCAGTTGTCCTTCAGAAATGCTTCTATGAAGCCAGCAGAGCATCATTACATTTGCCATGGTGCTATCCAGAGTATAGGGCCTTGGTACACT
The DNA here is from genome assembly GCA_004027185.1 of Glis glis. Taxonomy (NCBI): domain Eukaryota; kingdom Metazoa; phylum Chordata; class Mammalia; order Rodentia; family Gliridae; genus Glis; species Glis glis. Next base: position 15,916 of record PVJS01011510.1, on the reverse strand, counting down.
GCCCAGTTGTCAGTACAAACAACCAGCAGCCATGGCTCATGGGTTACTACCAGCCAGGCTGCCTACAATTCTGCCCATTGGCTGTTCTGATTTTCTCCTGTCTGGAACCTGATAGTATCAGTGGCAGGTTATACTGCAGCAGCAGTTCAGACATTCGGGCTCCCCCTGCTGGATCCTTCTGTACACTGAGCATTCTCAGTATAGGGCCACCCCTTTGCCACTAGTGATATCACAGGCACTGGGGCAGCCACCTAGTGTGGTGAGGCAGGTTCATAGATAACCAGGCCCAACACTGTCTGCAGCTCAGGAGTTAATGAGCTATTTCAGAGGTTGCTGTATTGCTACCAACAAGCATGCCACTTAGAGATGTGGACTACAGTGAATTGAGGCTGGCAAAATAGGCCCTCCACCCACCTCTTTATGAGTAGGCCAGTTCACACTGTGACCAGGAACGTCTCGGCCAGTGGACTCCACCTGTAGAAAGGCATAGTACAGTGCTAGAAACTGCTGTTCTAAGGGAGTATATCTGGTTTCAGTTCCCTTCCAGAAATGTGATTTTTGAAAACAAGAACTTAAAGGTACCTTTTGTCCTTGTTCTTGTCAGGGAGCCAACTTATGCCATCTGCTATACTGGTGACATCTAATTGCATTGGTATGCCTGAGAGAACGGTGCCCAGAGCCTGTGCTTTGGCTATCAAAGTCTTTGCCTTTTCAAATGCTTCCTGCTGGGGAACATCCCAGTCCCGTGTGGCTCTCTTCTTAATCAGCTGGTGTAGTGCACAAAGGCACTGAGCTAGCTGAGTAACAAAAGCCCCAATAACTCAGGAGTCCCCTAAAAGCCTGTATGTCCTTTACTCTAAGGGAGATGGGGAAAGTTTACCCTTTATCTCACACTGCCTGGAAGCAAAGAGGTCTTACCCAAGCAGACCACTGGGAGGAACTTCATGGATGGTCCAGGGCTCTGACTCCTGGAGTTTCCAGCACATCCCCTTGTGCGTAGTGAGTACACAGTCATTCTATTGTGTCCCCTAAAAGAGTATCATTTTCCCTTACTCACACAGAGTGGGAGGAATCCACCCCAGGTGGCCAGCAATGCCACCTCCTCCTGCAGGGAAGCAGACAGAAGAGATTGGAATTCTGCAGGCTTCGGCTCCTTCCAGAAGGTCACCAAGATTACAGTAGATGGCGTATCTTTTCTCTGAGGCTGATGGCACAAAGCAAATCATAGCACATCTGCTTTCCTGCTATCTTAACTAACCTCCCATTATTTTCTCTCCCATTTTTATTTGTCTTTTTCTTGTCAAGTTTTGTGATAAAGACTACCCTGTCCCCATCATGTTTGGTTTCTCCCAAGTTGGCAACTATTTCAGTCAGCATTCTCACCACAGTGACCCAAACACCTGGCATGTAAAACTTAGAGGAAAAAGTTTTATTTGCGTACACTCCTGGAGATTTCAGAGGTTGTAGTCCATTTGGGGCCTGGCTTCCGAACAGGGGCTGTGGTTACTCATGCTCAGGGCGTCATGGCAGGGGGCAGACAGCAAAAGGGTCAGAGAGACACACTGCTGTGAAGCAGACCGGGGACACAACACACTGTCCCCAGCCATGCCCCCAGAGACCCTTCTTAGTAACCAAGTCCCACCTCTAATATGGCTGCCTTGTCTACTACATGAGGTCATGAGGTCTGGGGGACACTTTAAATTCAAACTATAACAGCAATAACCTTGCCTCTATTATAAAAAAATTCTGTCTGACAATCAGATGGCTGAGGAGGGAGAGAAAAGGGCTGTAGCATCCTTGCGGGTATTTTGTAACTTTGCTTTTCATTTTTTCAAAATATATCCAGTTTATTATATGCCAATTATACTTAGTAATACTATTTTTATTTTTACTTATTTTTTTTGGTGCATTGTAATCATACATCTTGATGGGTTTCAGGGTGGTAGAAGTATACATGCACACATTGTTCAATATAGCCCTCCACCAATTCCCACCCCATTCCCTCCCCCTTCCTGCCTTCTTGTGCTCGGCATAGTAGTTGACTTTGATATATTTGTGTATGTACATCCTGTGCATTAGGGTGTTTCTCTCTTCCCCATTCCCATCTCCCTCAGTTAGGTCACCTTTACTCATCTGAGGTTTTCTCCATCTTTGTCTGGAGTTCCTCCTATGCCCTATTCTCCCTAGCTTCCCCATATTAGGGAGAGCATCTGACTTTTCACCTTTTGTGACTAATCTCAGTAAGCATAATGTTCTCTAATTCCATCCATTTCCCTGCAAATGACATAATTTTGTTCTTCTTGTTGGCTGCATAAAATTCCATTGTGTACATATCCCATAGTTTTGTAATCCATTCATCTGTTGATGGACATCTTGGCTGGTTCCATAGTTTGGCAATTGTGAATTGTGCAGCTATAAACATAGATACGCATGCATTAGTCTGGTAATTTGGTTTCCATTCTTTTGGGTAGATACCTAGAAGTGGTATTGCTGGGTCATAAGGTAGGTTCATTCCCAGTCTTCTGAGGATCCTTCACACTGTTTTCCAAAGTGGTTGCACTATTTGCAATCCCACCAACAATGTAATTAGAGTTTCTACTTCTCCACATCCTCACCAGCATTTGTTATTGTTGACCATAAAACTGTTTAATCAAGTCCTTGAAAAACCTGGGCTAGAGAATATTATGCTAAGTGAGATTAGTCAATCACAAAAAAAGAAGGTTCAGATGTTTTCCCTCATATGTGGAAATGAGGGAGAAATTGGGATACAAAGGGGACTCCAGACAAAGAAGGAGAACCCCTAAGAGATCAAGGGGGTCTAAGGGAGGGAAGCAGGTGAGGGGAAGAGAGATCTGATGAAGGAAACACGTCAATGGACACGATGCACATATACAAAATTATCAATGCCTACCTCAATGTTGTGCACAGGGAGCTGGGGGAAAGCTCACCAGGTGCTGTGTGCATGTATGTCTCTTTCACTATGAACTTCACGATGTATGATTATAATGCACCAATAATAGTAAAAATCTACCACGGGTGGGGGGACTCCTAGGCATCAATGGTTTGTCACACACCCAATTCCTAGAGAACACCCTAGGCTTCCCCAATGCTTTTCCATGGGGACACAGGGTCATGCCTCTCATGCCCAAGATGATCCAATATATAAAGGAATGATTTCCTTGGGTCTGCAGGAATTATGTAGGTGCTGATTAAGGGCTGGATGAATGGTAATATTACTTATTTTCTCAGCATCATTTCCTGCCAGAGAAATGCCATCCCTTCCTGTGTACCAGAATCTCACCATCCAGGCAGTCAGACTCTCACAGGGGAGTTATTTAAAAGTTTGTGCAATATTTAGCCATTCTGTAGCAGTATCTTCCTGAATAGTCATAGTTTCTTGAATGCCCCCCCCCCGCATTTGGATGTTCTGTGCCTTTGCTCTGCGCTGCATTAACATTCAAACAAAAAAGCCCAATCAAGTCTCGTAATAGACTGAGGGGATAGGTAAGGGTGGGAGTGTGTACCTGTCCTCTATCACTTCAATCTCAGGTTCTTTCTCATTCCTTTCCCAGGGATTCCAATTCTTTGCATCCCATTTTGATCTTCAGATCAAAAAACAGTTCGCATCTGTTTTCTAGCCTCACCCAGCCCGCCTCAGCCAGTGGCACAAAGCAGTAAGTTAGGGTTTCTAGCTTGGAATCCTGGTCTTCCACTTTCTCAGCCAGGCTGCCAGACTACAGCCTGATAGAGTTAGATACATATTTCCTTCAAATTGTAACTCCTTCTCTGATGTCTCTATATTCTTGTCTGCAGCCAGTTGGACATTGGGGGCCGATTGGACTGCCCACAGCAAGGGCCATTCCCCTGAAGCAGGAAGACACCGCCCTTCCTTACAGCGTGGGATAAGTGGCATTCAGCACACGGCCACTCTAAACCCAGCAGTGGTTCCATGGTGTACCCATACTCACCTGGTGGGCTATAAGCCTTTAATGCATGGGCCACCCCTCTCCCCCAGTGGAGATAAATGGGCAACCTGGGATTTCCCCCAAGGATGCTTCCTTCCCGTTGTCTGTTTCCTTATTCTCCTTTTACAACAACCAATCTCAGTGTATCAGAACTGATCCCCAAAGTGTTATGTGACAAAAGAAAAGAGGCAGGAAGATCCAGGGTTGCAAAGAGTGAAATTTATTTGGGACTTACTAACACAAGCACAGTCCTGGGTGACAGAAAACACAGGTGGATCCTCACAATTAGGGCCAGAATGACGGGGGCTTATAACATGGTCAGGACAAAAGTGACCATCCAAGTCAGAATGTAGCTGGTTTATCTCAAGCTAATCTCAGAGTCAAGCACATTCCTAGTGCCAGTGTTTAGTCACAAAGTTCCACATACCACTCTAATGGTTTTGTCTATTTAGAGCATCCTGGGAAACTATGCAGGAAAAAATAACCAGAGTTAGGGGTGATCACAGCAGTTATAACAATTACAACATGACTGTGGTCAGGTCAAGCTATATCTATATCTAGTTCTACTGGTGGGGAATTGACACTGGCAAAAAAAATAGCCTAGAGTCCATGGAATTAGTGACCCAAATACTCTGAATTTAAACTTTGGTTTTTATTTTTACATAAAGATTAAGCCAAATAAGTGCTAATGCAGAAGAAATGGAGTATCCTGATAAAACAAATGGATGGACATCCCCTCTCTCAAACTGTTATATGGATTGGTCTTTGTCAGGACAAGTAAGATTGAGTAGCTACCAAGAGATGAGTGGTGGCTATTTGAAATGTATAGAACCATTATAATCCTTTCTAGTTGCTTGTATCTTGTACATTTTCAACTTGTACCCAGCAAGCTATCTTTACATATAGCCCCAATCCAAGGTGCTTTGAGCCACTTCAGTTCAATCCCTACACATATGCATAGATGTGCTCCCTCACACCACCACTAATTATCCAGGACCCCCACCCATCTTTTCTTGGGACTATTGATGCTTAAGGGCATAGAGTAAATATGGAAAAGGAGATACCCATGCACAGGTATTTATGAACCAAACAAAACCCTCTGACATGTATAGGAACTATTCTTTTTGTGTGTGACACTGGCAATTGAACCCAGGGGTACTACCTCACAGCTGCACTACATCCCCAACTCCCCCCTTTCTTTTTCAAACAGTTTTGAAACAAGGTCTCACTAAATTACCACACACTGGCTTTGAACCTGTGATCCTCCTGTCTCAGCCTGCCAAGTGCCAGGATTACAGGCATGCACTACCGTACCTGGCTATAGGAATTTTTCTTGAGTGATGGAAAGATTCCAAATGTTCACAAGGTAGAGCTAAACTGGCTAGTTACATCCAGCTTCCAGGTAGCCTTTGAGAATTCTTTAGTGTTGTTTGCGGTTAGGATGACCATACCTCCTAGTCTTTCCACTTTATATCTATTGTCTTCATGTGATTGGAGCCCCCTTTCATTCAATGTCCCCATTTGGGCAACAGATTACCTGATCACCTTATTTATCTATAGTACAACTTTACCAAATACCCACTTTTCTGCAGCAGGCCTCTCTTCTGGAGTTTTTGCTCTATCAGTTCCTGGATCTCAGTTCTCCTGCCCACCTGTTAACCTCCCTCTATCCTCTTGTTATAGTTTGGATCTGGAAAGTTCCCCCCCAAAGCTCATGTGTTGAAAGCATGGTCAAATGCAACAAGGTTCAGGGGTGGGTTTTTAGGCAAAGACTGGATCATGAGTGCACTGACCTCATCAGTGGATTCATGGATTAATCCATTGACAGTTAAATGGATTAATGGAAAGTAGGACCTAGTTGGAGGAATCAGGTCACTGGGGTGTGCCCCGGAAAGGTTTACCTCGTCCCTGGCCCCTTCCTTTCTCTTTCTCTGCTTCCTGGCTAAGCAGCTTTCCTCTGACATGTTCTTTTGCATGTTGTGTCACTTCAGGCCCAGAGCAAGGGAGCTGGTGACCATGGGCTGAATCCTCTGAAACCATGAGCCAAAATAAATCTTTCTTCCTCTAAGTTGTTCTTGTCAGGTATTTCAGTCACAGCAATGAAAAGCCAACCAACACATTTTCTGACTCTGCTAACTCCAAATCTTACCTTACAGAATTCTTTCTTCTCCTTCATCACTCAGAAATCCTTCAAGGCCATGCTTCTGTCTATCCCCTCTCATCTTCTTTCACAATTAACTTTAGTCAACCTGTATAGATGGTCAGCACACACTGGACAGTTACTGGTCATTAAATATTTTTAAAGCACCTCTAATCCAGTCCTTCCACTCAGGAGTCTCCCAAACCTACTAAATGAGTCTCTCACAGCAGAGGGTCCCATATATCTGTATTTTCCCTCAGCTCCACAAGGGATTCTCATATACAGCAAGCACTGAGTCAATATGGTCTTTTATGTCCCAGGCAGCTTGCATGCCATCTCTTACAACACAGCAGTTAGGAGTACAAGGTTCTAAAAATAATCTACCAGGGTTTAAATCCACACTTCGACACTTCCTAAGTGTCTTAGCATTCTCACTGCTATAATCTAAAAGACTAACATGTATCTTAGAGGAAGGAAGGTTTATTTGCTCACGATTTGGAGATTTTGAGTCCAGTCCATGAGATGGGACCACAGATCTCCGGGAAGAGCTGCAGGAAGTAGAGAGATGGAGAGACGGAGAGTGCAAGAGCACTAGGGCTTTGCTCTCTGTTCCGGTGAGCATTCTTATAGCTATAATCTGAAAGATTCATATATTTAGAAGATTTATTTTCTTATGGTTTCAGGATCAATACATGTGAGGCTGGGACCATGGATCTCAAGGCATGGTGGCGGGAGGCGGAGAGAGGGAGAGTGCATGGGCTGTGCTCCTCCCATCATGGAAGCCAGAAGCAAGAGAATGCTGGGGGAGGAGGAACCATATATAACACCCAAGGCAGCATCCCCAGGGATCCAGCCCCTCCAGCCACACCCTACCCGCCCATGCCACCACCCAGATAAACCCATCACAATGGACTTATTCACTGATGGGATTATAACCCTCAGTGACTCAATTACATTAACTCCACACATTTAATAAATGAGCTTTTTAGGGGACATTTTATACCTAACTCATATCATGGAGGCTGTAAATGAGAGAGATCAGAAGGAAGAGGAACCATATATAATTTCCAAGGCTGCAGCCCCAGGGACCCACCTTCTCCAGCCACACCCTACCAGCTCAGGCCAAGGCCCAGATAAATCCATTACAATGGATTTAACCACTGCTGAGATTACAACCAAACCCCACTTCCAACATTGCCATCCTGTTTCCATGAGGGCTAGGGGGCATTCTATTTTCAAACCATTACACTAAGTAATCTTTGAAGTTATTTTGAAGCTCCTTGTGCTTCAATTTTCACTATAAAATATATTTATTCTCATACCTATTATATGTATTAACCTAGTTAATATATATTATACACCTAGATAAGGGCTTGGTATAGTAATTGCTTTTAAAATATTAGCAACTATTACTATCTCTTTTCTAGCTAAGGACAAGTCCAGGATGATATAGCTAGCTGTGGTGCTGAAATCTAAACCCAGGTTTTCTAAATCTGAATTCCATGCACTTTCTGTGATACCACTACTACCCCAGTGCTCTCCTATACATAACAAGCAGTACAGTAGGCTGAAGAATGACATGGGAAGTACTTTATCATATGACAGCATATAATAGAAGCCATATTTACAGCTGCCTAACTACACAATGATCTGAATAGGAAGGATGGCTCACAAATAGCAGTGCCAGGGATTCAAGTATCAATCTTTACAGAAAGGAAAACAGTTTTGACTGATTTACAGTAGTTTTAAAATACAATTTTATATCCATTAGAGTTTTTGTTTTCTTTAAAAAAAAACCTACTGCACTGAACCATAATAAACTAGCTATAGTTCATTCACATGGTACTGCATTTGAAAACAAACTTACAAATTTCCCATCTCAGTCCATTTTTTTGTTTCCACCACAAATGCCTCATTCTATCATTAAAATGAATTTCTATGATCTTCAATACCAGTTCCAGAGGAAGTCTCTGGAAAAAAGTGGTGTCTGTCTTCTCTTGGAAGCACACTGGCAATTCCAGTTCCCACAACTCCTACTTTCTACTTTTGAAATATGCTTCTTTTTGGCATAACAGAAAAAAAACATACTAGGATTTTGAAAACCTAAATCCTGGGCCTGGCTGTCATAAACTACTGAAATTTAGGTCACATGTTCACCTTAGGCATTTGTTCTCAATTGTAAACAATTTGTATCTGCTTGGTCCTTTCTAGTCTTTTACTGTTTAATCCATCTTCACAGTAACCCCAAAGTAAGGCAGCATTATACTCATTTCATAGTAAACATTAAATCTCAAGGCTACGCAATCTATCCAAGATGCCACAGGTAATAATATATTAGACTGAGCTAAACTCACATAATCTCACTCAAGATCGTAGTACAAAGATAAGTGGTTCTCCTAAGTTTATTAATGAGGCAGAAATTTCCCAGTTCCCCTTCAATGATCATATTTTATGCTTCTTCTTGCTATTTTTCTTTTATCTTTCAACTAGCATTAAAATTGGGGGATGCACTTTTTGGGAAAAAATATATGTATTTTATATGTATATATACATATACATACACACACACATATATACATACATACACACCCTGGTTCTTTGATTTCGCTGATTAAAAATTTCTTATATTTCTAAATTAAACCAAGAGAAACACTATTTTTCAAATAGTTTCCAGTACTTCCTGCCTCTCTGAAAGTTTTTGAACTTACGTATTTCTGTTTGTCTAAGCAGAGATTAACATTTTATAAACACTAATTACTTTTTATAACTTTAAAGACAGTTATTCCATACTTAAAACCAATTCAAAACAAAAGAAATCCTTGCCAATACTTATCCCCAGGAGTACTAACAAAAATGTATTTTCTTTCTTTTTTTTTTTTTTGCGGTAACGGGGACGGAATGCAGGGGCGTTCTACCTCCGCGCTACGCCCCGGCCCTATTTTTTATACTTTATTTTGAAACCGGGTCTCACAAAGTTGCGGAGGGCCTCACTAAGGAGGGAGAGAGAGAGAAAGAGAGAGAGAGGAGGGGAGAGAAAGAGCTGAGGCTGGCCGCGAACCCGGATCCTCCGGTCTCCGCCTCCCAAAGTACTGGGATTACAAGCGTGCGCCACCACGTCTGGCCAAAAATGTATTTTCTACTGATTTCGTAGCCAGTCTCCTATCGATCTTTATTTGGGAAATACTGTTACCCTACTCTCTTTCTCTAACAAGAAAATGTCACATTCTTAAAGAGTCATATCCCCAACAAAGAATGAACTAAACACTTAAATTGGAAGGTGAAACTTTGAATGCTAAATGTGGGATTCAGGTAACATTACCAATATAAAAGCTGGTATGATATGTTTAAAATAATACAGTCTTTCATTTATAGATGTGCTGATTAGTCATGCTGATATACATCTAAGAACTATGCCTAAACCAAATTAATTTGAAAGAAAACAAAAAACATTCTATGAGCAACCCTGAAAAGTCAACAGAGCTCAACAAATAGTATGCTCTCAAAGCAGGGAGCATCAAAGATTCAGTAATTTATATAATTTAATATGCTCAGAATGAGGAAATAAACAGGACACGGGAGTGGGAAGTTCACACAGGAAAAGTAACTTCATGATTTTCTTCATTTTGATTGTATTGCCTTCTTATCTTCAGGAGGAAAGATTTTGACTTCAAAAGTAACAAAATACTTGAGAAGGGAATTTACATCTTTCAGTTCTAAGTGGTACTCTTGTGCTATTTTTTCAGCAGTCCATGTTTCTGGATGAAGTTTATGATTATTAAGAAGTGTCAATGCCTCTACAATGGAAATTTTGCCTTTGGGAATGTTGTTAATATTCATTATATCAAAATGATGGTCTTTTGGCAATCTGAATTCCTTTATCTCTGGCTGTGTTTCAGCATCTTTTACCTAGCATTAAAAAAGAAGGAAAGAAAAGAAAAAAAAAAGATTTTAGTATGAGAAAAGATTTTGCATCTTCTTCCATGTTTCTCAAATCTACACTATTCCTCTTCAAATAAATACCACACATGCTTCCCCAAACTACATTTTCTCATTATAATGAGCCATAGTTTAATAGTACTTTTGCCATATTGCCTTTTCATAACTACAGTTCTATCATCACTGAGAAATTTAGGTAGCTTTAAAAAATAATTGAATGTACATCATTCATGCACCCCATTATTTCATATATAGGTTGAGCATCTATAGTTTGAAAATTTGAAATCCAAAATGCTCTAAAATTCAAAACTTTCTGAGCACCAACATGACACCAGAAGTGGAAATTCCATACGTGACTTTCTGTGATGGGTCAGTCAAAATATAGGTACACTATAAACATTGTATAAAATTACCTTCAAGCCGGGCGTGGTGGCTCAAGTCTGTAATCCCAGCACTTGGGAGGCTGACACAGGAGGATCGCAGGTTCACGGCCAGCCTCAGCTACTTAGTGAGGCCCTCTGCAACTTAGTGAGACCCTATTTCAAAATAAAAAATTAAAAAATAGGGCTAGGGTATAGCTCAGAGGTAGAATGCCCCTGGGTTCAATCCCCAGTACCTGAATAAATAAATAAATAAATAAATAAAATTACCTTCAAGTTGTGTGTATAAGGTATATATGAAGTATAAATGAATTTCATGTTTAGACTTGGATCCTGTCCCCAAGATATCTCATTATGCATAAGCAAATACCCCAAGTTAAAAAAAAAATCCAAAATCTGAAACATTTCAGGTGCCAAACATTTCAGAAAAGGGACAATCAAACTGTATATTAAAAGAACAAGAACTGACTAAAGAACTGTACCTGCTTTAGAAGGATACTGATACTGTATCAAGTATCCCTAACAGCTTACTTGATAATTTCTGTTCTATTTTCTAGTTTTGCATTTTATATTCAATGCCCCCAAGCAGCTCAAATTCAAGTATTGATAGAGATCTTGCTTCTTCCAAGAAAATAAACAAATAAAACAATTTATACACACTCATCTTTCTATCTGTCCCATCCAAGCTTAATCCTTACGTTTGTGCTCTGTAATCTGTTCTTATTATCTAATCGCTCCAATTAGTCCCTTTTCAACTGCACCCCGCCAATTGCTGCTTCTTGGTCAACATATAAAAATGCTGTAGTCACTGAGTTTTTAGAACTCCCACCAAATCCAAAACCAATACCTCCTTTATGACCAGTTTCTTTCTCTTTCGTTAAGATTTCAAAGATACAGTATTTACTATCTTTCATTACCCGAGTTGCTTAATTAAGAGGTACTTTTTAGACCTTATTTGAATTCTTACAACATCTCACTACATCTGTCACTGCTGACCACTCCAGCGTACCTATAACTACCTCCCCCCTTGGCTTCCATGCTATGCCTCTCCCGACTTTCTGCTTCTCCAGGGGTTCGTTCTTCATGGCCCCTTTCCCTTCTGCTGCCCCTTAAATGTTAATAGGCCACAAGTTGTACCAGGTCCTCTTCTCACTCCAGATATTCTTCCAAAAGAATCCCACACACTCCCCTACCTTCCACTACTGCCTACATGTTAATGACTTCCAAATCTGTGATCTTAAGACCTTTTTTTTTTCTGACTTCCAGACACAAATTCCCAAATACCTAATGGGCATCTCTATTTATATGATCTACATACACCTCAAATTCAGTAGGTCTAACATTGAACCTACTACTAGTTCTACTCCCTCCCATATTCCATGCCCCAAATAGGATTATATCTGACACCTCCCTCTCCCTAACTCATTACATTCAATCTATGACCAACTCCCATTGATAATGGCTCCTAAGTCTCTCTGGAACCCATTCATTTCTCCTCCTTCATCACTAAAGCACCCTATTCCATGACAATATCATTTGCAGTAACTATAGCAAACATCTCCTAGTTGTTCTCCTATAACTGGATAAAATGTACTTTGTTCCTTCCCAGCCCACTCTCAAATCTAACACTATTTTTGGGGGATGGGGGTGGGAGTGGAGAGGGGTACTGGTGATTGAACCCAGTGGCATTCTACCTCCAAGCTATACCAGCAGCCCTTTTTACTCTTTAATTTTGAAACAGGGTCTTGCTGGTTGCTGAGGACCTCTCTAAGTTGGAGAGGCTGGTCCTGAACCTGCAATCCTGTCTCGGCCTCCCAAATACTAGGATTACAGGTGTGCGTTACCACATCTGGCATCTGACACTATTTTTTGACATGGTACTCTTCAATGGCTTCCCATAATTTTCAGGATAAAACCAAAATTCCTTAGCAAGACAAGTAAGTACAATATAATAAAAGAATTAAGGGTAATACTAGAAAGGCAGATAAAACATATGTCCATATATAAAGGCAGATAAAACATATGTCCATATATAAACAGACCAGTATGTGTATGTATTGTAGCATTTTTAAATAAATGGGGAAAAGTCTGGGTTATTCAATAAATTATATTTAGACAACTGGCCATTCATTTTAAGAGGTTACACTGGTATCTTCTATACACTAAACACCTTATTTAATGCCAAGTAAATACTTTTTATATAAAATAGAGTCATAAAGCCGGGTGTGGTGGCACACTCTTGTAATTCCAGTACTTTAGGAGGCTGAGATCAGAGGATCTGGGTTCACGGCCAGCCTCAGCTACTTAGTGAGGCCCTCCACAACTTAGTGAGACTTGTTTCAAAATAAAGGATAAAAAAAAAATAGGGCTGGGGGTGTAGCTCAGAGGTAGAATGTCCCTGGGTTCAATCCCCAGTACTACACACACACACACACACACACACACACACACAAAAGAGTCATAAAACCACTAGGAAAAATACTTAAGACTTTTATGATGATAGAGAGGTCCCAGATTTCCTGTATCTTGAAGGACAAAAAAGACTGACATATTTGAAGGAATTCTGGACAGCAATAAATAAGTACGTTAAAAAGTTAGAAAACAACCGTGTGTGGTGGCACACGCTTGTAATCCCAGTACTTGGGAGGCTTGAGACAGGAGGATAACAGGTTCGTGGCCAGCCTCAGCTACTTAGTGAGGCCCTCCACAACCTAGAGACCCTGTTTCAAAATAAAAAATAAAAAAATGGGGGTGGGGGTATAGTTCAGAGGTAGAATGCCCCTGGATTCAATCCCTAGTACTGCAAAAAAAAAAGTTAGAAAACAAATTATCTATGCCGGGCATGGTGGCGCACGCTTGTAATCCCAGTACTTTAGGAGGCAGAGACCGGAGGATCCGGGTTCGCGGCCAGCCTCAACTCTCTCTCTCTCTCCCTGTCTCTCTCTCTCTCTCTCTCTCTCTCTCTCTCTCTACTTAGTGAGGCCCTCCACAACTTCATGAGACCCGGTTTCAAAATAAAGTATAAAAAAATAGAGCCGGGGGTGTAGCGTGGAGGTAGAATGCCCCTCGGTTCAATCCCCAGTACCGCAAAAAAAAAAAAAAAACACCATTATCTGCCATAGGACAGGGACAGTATCACTCATGTCTAGAGACATCACAAATCATGACAGAAAACTATGAACTGCCCCCCCAAAAAAACAGGGGTGGGTGGTAGGGCAAAGAACTTAAACAGACAGTTCAATTTTTCATTATTGCTCCCCCTGGGGAGTGATTTTAGACTTTTCCTAATGCCCCTTATGAAATTTTAATTCCACTGTATATATATTTATGTACTATATCAGTCTTATACAAAATACCATTAAAGTTTTTTCACACACCCCAAGAGCCAATTTCCAAATGCCTGATTTAATATAACATGACAGAAGCAATATTTGGAAGTATTGCTCAATATCGGTTTAAGAATAACATAAAGAACATGGACATCAACCCCTATATCTTTTTTATGTAAGCATTTGATGATAACTGAACCCTATGATTGCTATTACACGCAATTTACAAATTTTATTTCTTCTATAAAATTATATTAATAACTATATTTTTACAGGCTATTGCCTATCTACAGAAAGTTCCAGAGAATTGAAATGAAAAAAAAAAATCAGGGAGTTGTAGGCACTTCCTTGTCTTTTTATCAAACTCCTCCCTACTTAGAACCTTCCCAGAAAAAACTCCAATTCATCCTTTAGGCCTAAGCTTAAATGTTACTTCCTCAAAGGCCATCCCTCATAAAGATCCCTCTGAATGCCTACAATATGTTTGCATGGTTGTTTATCCATTTAATGCATGTATCCTTCACAATATCATAAGCCTTATGAGAGTAAGAACCAAGTTTGTTTTGTTCATGACTATATACAAAGCACTTGGATATTGTATGAACTTACATATAGCATAGGGACTTATTTCCATTTCCTAGTCCTAATTTTACATATCCTATTTGAACACATCCTTAAAAATACAATGAAAAACCTGATAAACCCAACACTGAAGGAGTTCCTGAGATTAGAACATAACTCACAAGAGAATAAGAAAATAGTACTAAAGTTCTCCTTTTGTCACTCAAATGACAACTACTAGAAGTACCTTACCAAATCTTACATATTCTGTGTGATATTAAAAAAAACTATTAGTGAGACCCTGTTTCAAAATAAAATATTAAAAGGGCTGGGGGTGTAGTTCGGAGGTAGAATGCCCCTGGATTCAATCCCTAGTATGTATGTGTACACACACACACACGTACATATATATAAAATAATTTTATCAGATGCATTAAATCAATACTTTCACAAGTCTTTAAGAATTCTGGTAAATATCCAACAAGCCAAGGCATATGTGCCTTGCCTCAACCATTGTGCTTCAACTCTGCCAAGGCCTGCACTTTGACCACAGCTACAACTGACATTTTCACATTTGCAGAGCACTTACTCTTTTTACTACTTGCCACGCTTATCTTGATCATACTTCCTGGAGCCCCAAAATAAGTATGTACATTATTCATTTACTTAACTTAAAAACGCGTTACCTGCAGGGAAGATACAGGATCTTTGGAATCCACATACACATCTTTTAGCAATGACAGCAGCCTGTCATCTTTTCTAGCAATTTCCCCCTTAATTTCTGGATGGTCTAAGGAAAGAAAAAAAAACCCAACATTAAAAACAGAAAAACTTCCACTAAGATCCTAAATACTTAAGAGGTCACTTGATATTTTAAAAATAATCATTTGGACAGTTCGGAAAAAGTTTTAAGTACAAATAAAAATGCCAGGCCAGGCTTGGCGTCCATCCTTCTGTGAAGACACCTGGAGAAAACTTCGGCTGCACAAGATCCCTGCTGATTTCTACTCCTAAAATCACGTCAAGGATTAATGAGAATCGCCGCGGAGGACCGGATGGTGCAGGGCACAGGCCGCCACCTAGCAGAACGAGAGTAGGCGGGACCGCCGACCTCGGCGCGGGCGCCGAGGACAAGCTCAATGTCACCGGCCTGGCGGCTCCGCCCGGTGCGCGCGGCTGACTGGAGCCGCGGCGCCGAGCGCGTGGACACCGGCTGCCGGTGTCGGGACGAAGGCGCAGTGCACGGACCACCGGCCCGCCCCGGGCGCCCGCGCCCCGCGCCACTCACAGCTCATCTGCTCCTGCAGCAGGCTCTTGGTGGAAGGGTGCTTGGGAGCCGAAGATGGCTTCATCTTGCTAATCTCCCGTTCTGCGCGGTTCTCTAGGTTGAAGTTCCTGAACGCGCGAGTCACCCAAGCCCCCATCTTCTCATAACATGTTGCCCTCGGGTTCGCAACGCACGTGGGACAACACCGGCGCGGTGACCTCGGTGCGCACGGAGCTTGCGCACGTCTGGGGTCACGCCAGCCGCGCGCCGGGAAACGGGCGCTGAACGGCGCAGGTCGCCCCCTGGCGGTCAGGAGGCCACGCAGTCCGTCTCTGTCC
>PVJS01011509.1:0-45632 GCA_004027185.1 Glis glis | reverse complement strand
AATTTTGATTTTTGATATTTATTTATTTTAGTGTGTGTGTGTGTGTGTGTGTGTGTGTGTGGTATTGGGGATTGAACCCAGGGGCATTCTGCCTCCAAGTACCACCCCCAGTCCTGTTTTATATTATTTTGAAACAGGGTCTCCCTAGGTTGATGAGTGTCTCACTACTTGCTGAGGCTGTCCTCCAACCTGTGATCCTCCTGTCTCTGCCTCCCAAATACTGGAATTACAGGCATGCACCACCACATCCAGCTGGTTTCTGATCTTTAGATCCAGTATAAACCAACACCAGTGGTCCATAAAAATATTTAACCTTTACTAAACATTTTACCATGTCTCAGACACTGTGTTAAATACCTTGTGCTATTTAATGAACACTAAATCCCTGTGAGGTGTAGGTATTTTTATTCCCATTTTGCAGATAAGGAAATTAAGATCTAGAAAGTGACTAGTCTATGGTCCCACAGCTAAGTAGAAGAGTCTGAGCTCTAACCCAGTCTCTAGAGATCTTAAGGATGTTATAGGCCTTCCTTGTATACACCTATTGTAATGCAGATAACAACCTGAGAGTGTAGTTCAGAGGTAGAATGCCCCTGGGTTTAATCCCCAGTACCAGAAAAGAAAAAGGACAGATTACGTATACAAACAGTGGTCCCATAATACTGTATCACCTACTCTGTAAAATCTGAACTCTCCTTAAAAGGGAAGGGCAAGTACTGAATTAGAAGCAGCATGGTGGTGTAGAGAGAGAGTGGGTTTAGATCTCTACTCTGTTACTGAGTCACATTAAAAATCATTGACCTCTTTCAGCTTTAGACCTTTCACGGATTACAAGTCCCCTATCCTTTTAGATTAGTTTAAAGGTTAGGAATAATGCGTATAGCACAGTACATAATGTGTATAGCACAGTACCAAATATATAGTAGCGGCTCAGGAGAGGAGATAGTTACAATGTTATTGTCAAAGTCACTCAATGAATGAAAACAACTCTTTGAGGCCTTAAGTTCATTTTGACACTGCACCCCATCTGTCACCAAAATTGAGTCATGGTCTTCTGATAAGTATTTGTATAGCACCAAATTCCTTTTTTATAGTTCTTATATTTTGAAATCACGTACTCATCTGGTTCTTTTATTACTATCTGTCCCCACACAGATGGTAAGCTCCATGCAGTTGGAAGCCGTGCTCGACTTTGCTTACCATTGTCTTCCAGTATCTAGTACAGTGCCCGCTGCGTCGTGGGACTTGAGGGAATGTTGAAAGAATGAAATGAATTCTTAATAGCTACCATGTAATAGCTAATCCTTCTGGTAATGATGGCTGCCTCCATCAAAGTAGTGGTGCTCTCTTTGAAGAATTAAATACGTGTTGTATAAGATGTGCACACTCTCAGTACTTGAATTTACCTGTCGTTTGTCATCACATATTGGCATTACACTTTTTGAACTCCCTAGAGAGATGGAGCACAATAATGTACTTCATTACATTTAGCTTTATTGTGTATTTTTTTACTTGACTAATGATGAGTTGAATTACTATCGTTCTGTATGTTAATTATTAATGCAAAATTTCATTTCAGGTTTTTATTTCACTTTGCAAGAAATGCAATTGTTCCATGAAACTCTTAAGGCTTTAAGAAAGTAAAAATATCTGGTGGCTCATTTCTCTCCTTCAGTCTTCCATCAGGGTAAACTTCATTTTTTGTTTGGCTTCTCTTACAAGGGAGAAGATGTCAACCGGACACTGGAAGGTGGAAGGAAGCCTCTTCATTATGCAGCAGATTGCGGGCAGCTTGAAATCCTGGAATTTCTGCTGCTGAAAGGAGCAGATATTAATGTATGTAAAAAAACATTAATACATAATAGCATGTGTATGATACATGTCATTCTAGAAGAAATTTCTGTCATTGATTTGGGTAATTGTTTGCCATAGATTTGTCAAATATTTGTAGAAACCTCATTTTAAAAATACAGTCTGAAATTATATCACACATCCTGTAACTTAGAAATATATAGTTGGAATTATTTTTTTTAAATAAGCCAAAAAAACAGAGTCTTTTAAGCAAATAAACTGAGGGTTTTGTGTCTCCCCTTTGGCTGTTGCTTTTTCGTTCAGAGGCTTGGGGAGTTAGCAGTGACTGTAGGTAGTGAATGCTTCCATGGCAGGGAACATAGGACTCTGCAGTCATGGGCTACATTTAAACTGGATTGTGGGGCAGAGGTCAGTGAGCGAGTAGACAGGAGCCTCATCTGCATCTCACAGTTTTAGAAAATTGTTTACGTAACCATGACAGCAAGTGAGATGACAGCAAGTGAGACATTGAGAGAATACCATGTCACCTGGCCCAACTGTAGCAGTATTTTTTTTACCTCCTCATGGGCTCTGCTTTATCCATCTCTTCCCTTCTTGGACCACATTGACATTCTACAGTAGGAGGAAACAAGCTCCTAGAGGCCAGATAACCAGTCACACAGTAAGTGGGAGGTGAAAGCCCTGTTCTCTCCACTACACTGACTCCCAAGGCTTCTTGTTAACTCTCTAAGAGACTAGAAAATTATCTCTGTGGATGATTTTATGTAGGAAGGCAAATAGGTATTCATTAATTTTGAAATATTTACAAGAGTTTGCTAATTAGAACTAGAAAGAAGGAGGAAGTGAAAAATGGATACGGATATCTCTCTATTTGTCATTCCATAGGCTCCGGATAAGCATCATATTACCCCTCTTCTGTCTGCCGTCTATGAGGGCCATGTTTCCTGTGTGAAATTGCTTCTGTCTAAGGTGAGGCCAAATGCTCGTTTTTACTGCTTTTAGGAAAGTATCACATTTATCTCTCAACATTTTATTGACAACTTCTCAAAGATATGGTTCTAGAAGCAGTTAGTTCAAATCCTCTAAGGGTTTTTTTTTCCTACCCTTAGCTTCATATTAAGTACAATTACTAGATTTCTTTAAAAATATGGTTTTTGTTGTTTTGTCTTCTGGGTATATATCAACAGTAGTTTAGGTACTGCATATCATACTGCTATGACTGATGCAGATCCTCAAAAGCTTTGTGCTCACAAAGATTTCTAGTCCCTGTTGTCCAGTTTCATCCCTGGGAAATACTTTTTTGCTTATTGTATTAAAAACTTGTTGCCATAGGCTACAAACATTGATTCACAGTTCATGAAAGATTTATATAATTCAAATATTATACTAGTTAAGACTCTGTGTTACAGGTTCCTCAACCCATCTTAGACAGGCTTAAGTAGTAAAGAGATTTTAACTGATTCACATAACTGTAAAGTTGAGGCACGGCTGAACCCTGGACTTAGGCCACGTGACCAAGATCTGATTTCTTTTTGTCTGTCTCAGCTCTCTTCCTCAGCATTGACTTCATTCCCCTGGCCTCAGCCTACCTGCTAGCTAAGCATATATATAGTAAAAGAGATGAATGATTACATCGTTCTCTTCCCTTGACCTCTTCTACTCATCAAAGGGTTTCGTTCTCTGGAAGTAAAATCTTCTGTGGGACCCTTTTAACTTAGGATTCTTCACTAAATGAACTGGCCTAAGCACGCTCTTTCCTTTTAGCTATAACTTGGAACTGTAGATCACAGCAGATTTTCTGATAGTTCTCTTTTTCCTCCTAGGAAAACAAAGCAAGGTATAATGATTGTTATGCTAGAGAGGGACCAGATCATTGTTCTGTATTCTTTATTCTCAGAACGTGATAGCCCAGTTCATTGAGACCTTTTGGTTGTAATGTCCATTGTTGTGGAATCTTACATTACAGAATTCGTGAAAGGCCAACTGATTTGCATGTACATTAGGCCCTTATGTATTAGCCAGAAAAGTTCTCTATAATATATACTGTGTTGCTAAATTAGTGAGTTGAGTTGTCTAACCTTTCACTAATTTGTTTTTTCTTTTACATGTGCTCATATCATTTGGGTCTGAGCCTTGTTTTGGTATCCAAATAAATGATATTCACAGAAGGTTATATTGATAGCGGACCAATTATAATCATGTAGAGTTGTTAATTTGTTTTATATGAATTTTTAACCTCCTTGAAAGTAACAGAAAATTTTAGTTGTGCTTTATCAAAATTAATTACTTTGATTTTTATTATTGCATGAGCTTCTTTAATGGATACACTGTAGTTTTGTTTTTTTTTTTTTTTTTGAGGGGGGGAATCAATTGTGCTCTTTTCAAAAACCCTTAATTGCTAAAACAGGGCTATTCCAGTGCATCTTTTAGAGGTTAAAATTGATATTTGTATTGAGTCTAGTTCTCTCTTTTATCAAAAGTAAAATCCTTATGGAATCCTTATTGATTCCATTGACATTTCTAATGTATTATCCAGCTGGTACATCATTAATATAAGAAGCTAATAAACAGCAATTTAGAAATCAGTCTGATCACAGCTAATGGGAAGGTATCACACAAAAAAGCTATATTTTAAATCAACCTATAAATGATATGCTATACCACTTATAATGTACTATCAAGTCAAATACATAGATATTATTATCTCCACTTTTATTGATAAGGAAACCATTTGTCTCCGAGATTTGATTGTCTGAAGGCCAAACAATACAGTGGAATCAAGATTTGTTTGAAGATGTATGATTCAGTAGCTTATGCTCTTTCTACTACTTGAGACTGCCTTTCAGAATTAGGGCAACTATGAGAAAAGGAACCTGTACATATCTGCAGGTAAAAAGACATGCAGCTGATGTTTCATTGTTGTGCTGGTAAATTAGTCAAAGGAGATATCAACAGATGTGGGAATTCCCTTTCAAGATTGAGGTCTGAACACATGTTGTTCTATCTCCTTTTTTGCCCCCAGTCATAAAAATGATGTTTCTTAAGTGAATAAATCAGTATCTGTTTTGGACCATAAAAAGGGGTTCATTACACAAGAAACTACAATGAATCCCTAAAAGACAAAAAGCAGGCAAGATAGGGTTAAAGGGGGGAAAACATTTCCAAATATGCTTAAGAGAGTATTTTTGCAAAAGGGTAAGGGCTGATCCCATTAAAATACACGACAAAAATTAGCAAGAACTAAAGAATTGGCAAAGAACATAAGATGGAAGGGAGAGAGTTAAAAGCTCCTGGTGCTTCCATCAAGTCCAGAATGCATGAGAAACATTAGTAAAACTGGTGAGAAGAGCCAGGGGAAAGAGGTGAAAACAAAGGCTCAAGACACATACCAGTAGCAGAGGAGTGAGAGCGTATGAGAAAGAAGCTGAAAGCCAGACGTCGTGGCGCGCGCCTGTAATCCCAGTACTTGGGAGGCTGAGACAGGAACATCGCAGGTTCAAGGCCAGCAGCACAAGGTAACTTAGCAAGACCCTGTTTCAAATTAAAAAATAAAAAGGACTGGGGGTGTATACAGCTCAGAGGTAGAGCACCCCTAGGTTCAATTCCCAGTACCAAAAAAGAAAAAAGAGAAGAAGCTGAAGTGTGTGAAACAGGCATCCATGGTAGAGAATTGGCGACCCAGCAGTGCCACAGTCGGTATAAAGGCCACCCCGCAGCGCCTCAGTCTGGTTATCAAAGCAAGAACAGTCAAACTGTGTGATCATGTGTCATTTAGAATTGTAATTATCTCCATTGATTAAGGTTCTCTTTTTTCGCCCTAAAAAATCTTAGCCAGGAAATTTTTGAAATAAAAGAGATACATAAAAGGTATAGCCAGGCGTGGTGGCGCACGCTTGTAATTCCAGTACTTGGGAGGCGGAGACTGGAGGATCCGGGTTCAGGGCCAATCTCAGCTACTTAGTGAGGCCCTCCGCAACTTTGTGAGACCTGGTTTCAAAATAAAGGATAAAAAATAGGGCCGGGGGTGTAACTCGGAGGTAGAACGCCCCTGGGTTCAATCCCCAGTACCGAAAAAAAAAGCGGTATAAAAATACCCTCTTGTTAAGAGGTTGCCAAGTTTTTTCTTAGAGTCACATATGCCTTTGCAGACCTGCTTGGGCAGGTATAACTGTGCCGTAGTAGCACCAGAGTTGCCATAGACAATACATCATGGATGGGCATGGCTTCAATCTAGTGAAACTTCATTACCAAAGAGGATCTGGTCCATAGTGTGCCAACCAACCCCTGCTGTAACTCATAGTTTAGAGTTTGTAGTGTGTACATCATTTTAAAACCTAACCCTCAGTGACAAAATAATTCTTCCTAAGTGATACTAATTGAGTATGTATTCATTCAGGCCTTTTTTGTTTTTGTTTTTGTTTTTTTTGCGGTATCGGGGATTGAACCCAGGGGTGTTCTACTTCTGCACTACACCCCCGGCCCTATTTTTTATACTTTGTTTTGAAACCGGGTCTCACAAAGTTGCGGAGGGCCTCACTAAGTAGAGAGAGGGAAAGACAAGGAGAGAGAGAGAGCTGAGGCTGGCGGCGAACCCGGATCCTCGTCTCCCCCTCCCAAAGTACTGGGATTACAAGGGTGCGCCACCACACCCAGCAGGACATTTTTATTAAAATATGCTAGCACTTATGTTTTGGAAAGTTCTACTAATTAATGTAGCCAAATAAGAGCTTGGAGAACCGTGATCTGGGATCTTCATTGTTAATTACTAAACTGGTCTTTCTGATTAAAATCACAAATACCTGAATAATAGCAATGTTGCATGAGCACTTTATAAGAAGGAATAATACTAAAATAGTATTCTTGAACTATAATATTTCAAGTTATGTGTGATTTGACATTTTAGTCTACTTTCTTGATTAAGCTGTTTCCTAAAAAATAATAGTTTGCCTGTAGCATCAATACACTATCATGTTGGACATTCCTTATAATATTAATAATACATATATTTATTACATATGAAGCTTTCTATAATACTAATACTTATTAAAATTCCCTATAATTTATGTAATCCCTTATAATTTATAAAATTGATCATAAAGCATTTTAAGAAGTCCAATCCTAAGGAAAATCATTTCTGGGGTACTGTGAGAAAAAGCCCTAAATATTTACTTCTATTTACTTCTATAGTCAATTATTTAAAGATCCTATATTTGCTATGACTTTGAATTTAGACAGATAAGCTTACCCTAATGTGTGTTCACACTTCATCTCCTGTACGGTGTACACAGCTATTAAAACTGACCTTTCAACCTCCAACAGGAATAGGAATTCTTTTAAATAATATAAAATGTTGTATCCCAACATCAGAGAATCAAAATATCATGAACTGAAAAGTTAATGAGGGCTTAAAAACATTGTAATTACTGTTTTATTCTTAGAGTACAAAAATGAACTGATAGCACACTTAATTTGTTGTTATAAATCATCTGTTACCAGTGATGTTTAGCATACTAAGCTATATCTGAGAGGAAAAAGCCCAAGAGAAATTTTGCTCTTTTGTTTTCCTTCCTTTCTCCACTTCACACTGTGTCAAAGAATTTATCTCCTAATTTATCTACTCTAACCTCACAGCAAGAAAAATACAGATATAACCACTGATCATTGTATAGTACTAATTTTTAGTGACTTACATGTTTCATACCACTCTGTAAGTTTACTGTTCCTCGTTTGTTGAAGTAACAAAAAATCAGTCTGCTAAGAAAATACAGAAAACCATCTTACCTGTTATCATTGATTTTTTTTTTTTTTTTTTTTTTTTGGCGGTACCAGGGATTGAATGCAGGGGCGTTCTACCTCCGCGCTATGCCCCCGGCCCTATTTTTTTATGCTTTATTTTTGAAACCGGGTCTCACGAAGTTGCGGAGGGCCTCACTAGGTAGAGAGAGAGAGAGAGAGATCTCAGCATGCGCTCTGAGGTTGGCCGCGAACCCGGATCCTCCGGTCTCCGCCTCCCAAAGTACTGGGATTACAAGCATGCGCCACCACGCCTGGCTCATTGATGTTTTTAATAAACATATTGTCTATGCTTTTTAAATCAAGCAGGTACTTAATAATAGAACTTGAATATCCTTCTCAAGTACCAAAATCATTGTGTCCCCAGGAAGTATATATAGTACAGATTTTGCTGCTTGAATTTAGAATCAAATGTGTAAGATATAAGGACTGAAAGTCCTTTTCAACATACACAAAATGTGCTTATAGGTAAAGCCATTTTTTACTCAGATTACTCACTACCCTACCTCCATAGTCTAAATAGCCTTACATATTCTCAAACACACATTTTCTATTCTTTTTTTGGGGGGGTTATAGGGGATTGAACTCAGGGGCATTCCTTCTCCCAGCTACACCCCCAACCCTCTTTATTTTTATGTTGAAACGGGGTCTCACTAGGTTGATGATAGCCTCACTGTTTGCTGAGGCTGTTTGGGCCATGTGGTTTCTGTCACTGCTTCTCATATCTGCCACCATTGCACAGCAGCAGCCATTAACTACATGTAAATGAGTGAGCGTGACTGTGCGCCAGTAAAATTTTATTTACCACAGACTACATCTGGCACTTAATAGAAGCTCAGTAAATATCTGTTGAATCTACTTGTGAATTGAATGTCTTTGAAAATATTCTCCAGTTTCAGAGTACTCACCAGATGAGATGATGTTACATTTTCCTATAAAAGGCACAAATAAGTAATTTTCAACTAAAGATTTCATAGAATACAGGATTTAGAGTCAAAAGGCTTCTTATCATTTGCTGACTGACCTTGAACAAGTTTCTTAATCTCTGAATTTAAGAACCTCTGTAAAATAGAGCTAGCAGTGTGGCTTCATGTGGCTGCTCAGAGAAGAAAACAAGATTGTGTGTCAGTCGTATTATGTTAAAAACTAAAAACTGCTACAAAAATCTAAGGGACATAGCGTTCACTTTGTTTTGTATTGTATTTGATGCTGCGGAATATCCAGAAACTTATCTTTAGTCTCCTGTATCAGTATGTAAATTAAGCTGGGCGTGGTGGCACAGGCTTGTAATCCCAGTACTTTGGGAGGCGGAGACCGGAGGATCCAGGTTCGCGGCCAGCCTCAGCTCTCTCTCGCTCTCTCTCTTTCCCTCTCTCTCTCTCTCTCTCTCTCTACTTAGTGAGGCCCTCCGCAACTTCGTGAGACCCGGTTTCAAAATAAAGTATAAAAAATAGGGCTGGGGGTGTAGCGCGGAGATAGAATGCCCCTGGGTTCAATCCCCAGTACGGCAAAAAAAAAAATGTAAATTAAGCCTGAAATTAAATGTGCTATGAAATCCTGCAGCACTAAATATAATTATGCAACATATATAATTGTAGGTATCTGAATATTTTTAAATATCACTAAATAGCAAATCCATTTTAGTAGTCACCAAGATTGAAGTGAATCTGTAAGTTATTTGGCAATTGTAACACTTAGGTATATATTCAAATAGTTGAAAGTTCTCAGATTGTGAACATTCTACGATAGTACCATGGAATTGCAAACAGATGCACCAAGTCATGAGATAATGGGGTTTTTTGTTTGTGTGTGTGTTTGTGTGTGTTTTTGCTGGGGATTAAACTCAGGGACTTGCACATGCTGGGTAAGTACTCTACCATTGAGCTACACCCCCCCAGCCCAATGATAGTAGTTCTCTATAAGCATAGCATAGTTCCTCAAGACTCTTCTAATGTGCATATAAATTGATTCAAAATATTTGCAGTATTCTTTCTAATACAGTGATAAATGATGGTATACACTTATGCAGGATGGGATGCACATATTCACTAGGGTGAGGTTTACATTACTAGATACACATTTACACTGACCCAGATGTGAATTTTTTCAATTACTTAACAAGTATTTATTGAGCACTGCTGAATATCAGCCATTACCCTACATGTTAAAGTTCCAGAGAAGAATATAACAGGGACCCTGCCCCCATAGAGCTCAACCTAATTTTGGGAAGACAAATCCATTAACAGATAATTGTAGACTCTGTGAAGTGCTTAAGAGAAGTGGAGCTCAGTGGTGACAGTAACCCCTACTGCAGTGATGAAAGCAAGAAGGTGGTTCATAGCGAAATGTCTGGAGGAACGCAGTCCAAGACTGAGTGAGTAACTGTGTTTCATCATTGCCCCACCCTCCTACTCCCCCCCCAGGGTCATAAGATGACTACTCAATCTCTAGGCAAGAGCTAAGGACTTTCTCCTTCTAAGGCTTTATTAGAAAAGGAAAGCCCACAAGAGATGCCAAAAGTGTCAGATGGCCACATGGGTATTCCCATTTGTGGGAATTACATTTCTTTTCAACTGCTGTAGTAGAGGAGAGCAAAGAGGAAGGGTTTGCTCTAGGCATTTAGTGAGTCAAGCTACAGTGTTGGTGTGATCAACAGCATGCTATAGACATAGAGGAGAAGAAGTTCCAGAAGGATTTCAAAGAGAATGTAACAGTTCAGTAAGAGTTCATTAGGGGACTAAAGGGAAAGAACAAAGAATTTATGGTTTTCAGAGTCTTTATGGGACATTTATTTATTTATTTATTTTGTGTGTGTGTGTGTGTGTGTGTGTGTGTGTGTGTGTCTGTGGTATTGGAGATTGAACCGAGGGGCATTCTACCTCGGATCTACACCCACAGCCCTATATTTTAATTCTTTATTTTGAAACAGGGTCTAAGTTGTGGAGGGCCTAAGTAGCTAAGGCTGGCCACGAACCTGCGATCCTCCTGTCTCAAGTTTTGGGATTACAAGCATGCACCACCATGCCCGGCTCTTTATGGGAGATTTAATATGAAATAAAGGAACACACTGTATTCATTTAACTTCTAGATGAACAAGATAAACAAGTCCTCTGCTTTGGGAGACCTCATTTTCTAGAGAAGGCAGAGTAAACATGTACACAAATAAATGTAATATTAGTTTCAGGTGGTGACAAATACAATGGAAAAATAGAAAATTATCTCTGTAAGAATAAAAACATTTTAACTATTTTGGATAGGCAATTTCCTAAGGGCATTACATATGATTCTCTTAAAGCAAAATGAACAAGACATGGCTATGCCTTTTCTTGGAGATTTATTGCCAGCGTCAGACCCTCTGGGGTCTATTGAACCATTGGTATTATTCATAACTCTAGTTCATTACTAAACAGCAGTAATTGTCTTGGTTTCTTTCACCAATCATGTGACGCTCTTGTCAGATGTTATGCTATTATTGAAACCATCTTCAGGAGGCCTGTTCTCTTCTATTTTGTTTCTGATTTTATTGGACTGAAAAAATCCCATATTTGAATTACAGATTCCCAACTGAAGACCCTAGCATGTTCCTACGGCACAATAAAGAGCTTGGAACTGGAAAGCTATTTCGGTAGTTTTAGATTCACTTCCTAGTTCCAATAACAGGTTGCTGGGATACTGACGTGGTAATCATGTCATAAAATGTTAAACTAGAAACATTTCCTCACACATATTCCTTGAATTATCTTTAATCCTCAGCTGCAGTTTTAGTCAGTTCAAGCATTCATTTTGTGTTTGATTCTAAGCTGCCTTCTCTCCAAAGTGGATTGACTGTTCCAAGTCATGGTTGTTAAATTTATTTTCTGAAGTAACTGGTTATATTCAAAGGTTGTAAGCTAGCCTTATAGAGAAATGTCCACTAAGATTGTGTGTGTGTGTGTGTGTGTGTGTGTGTGTGTGTGTGTGTGTGTGTGTAGGCAGGACCATATATATGTATGTATGAGCTAATTTTTTAACCATATTTAGAAATTTCACACGGAAACAAAGCTGCTCCATATACTGACAGTTGATTAGTATTGTTATAATCAGTGTCTTCACCACAAAAGCCTTTTTTGAAGATGACGTCAAATACTAAGGGTTTCATTCTTAAAATGTTACTGATTCAGTTTTCTTGGCATGTTAAGGATTGATGGTAGAAAGTGGAATTAGGCTGAGGTATGAAGTAGAAAAGGTAACATGCAGAAGATACATTCTTGTTGTCTTGTGCCTGTGTATCTTATCTTTGCTCTAGGTTATAAACTATTCATGAGCAGAGATAGCATGACTTGAAATTGTTTAACATTCCCTACATTCTACCACATTCTATCAAATAATACTCCATTATCTAAAAGTGTGACTTTAATTACTTGTAGTGCCTTAAAACTTACTTCCTAGAATGACAAACAGGCTGTCTGCTTGTGCCATTTATACTTGGCCATCGCAACTTTTCCTACTTCAGAAAACAGTATTACCTAAATCATGCTCTAAACATAGGCCAAGTAGAAGCAACGACCAGCGGACCCCAGGGATGAGAGTGCACGTGTGCAAGAATGAGTGCAAGTGCGTGCAGTAGGGTGTGGCAGAGAGGGAGGCAGTGAGCAGAGTATACCTTCATGTGTGTGTGTGCGTGCGCGTGTCTGTCTGTCTGTCTTCATCCTCTTTTGTGAGCGTGCCATTAAAGGCTTTGGAGAAGGTGAGCAGTATGGTTAGCCTTGCACGTGAGAACAATCTCCCAGACAGATGTGTAGAGTGTGAATTGCATGGGGCGTGAGAAGTAAAGACAGATAGGAAACTTGCATCGGAATGTGTTTACATGAAAATCCTGAAGCGGAAAGTAATGACAGCGACGGAGAAGCAGAGACAGATGGAGACCTTAACAATAGTATGGTCTAAAGACTTGATGCCTGTGGGAAGAAGAACTGCACAGTGTCTCCATGTCAGAGTGGGAGTGTTCTTCATGATAGAGCATACTAAAAAAGGAGCCAGCATTTAGGGGAAGAATACAGACTCATTTTAGGAGAGGGCGAACTTGAGGTGTTCATGGGACTTAAAGTAAATAAATCTCAAAGCCAATATACATGGGCTTATAGTTCTAAGTAGATGTTCAAGATGGGGATAAAGGTGGGATATTGCTGAGATGATGAATGAAGAGAACCTTGAGCAAGTCGTGCAGAGTTCCAAAGACAAGAACCAAAGAGAGTAGGGGTATGTACAGGACAGCCAGAGAGGAAAGAGGAAACCCGCAACGGGTGAGTCAGTGCAGGAGGCTGGAAAGGCAGGAAAATGTGGAGGTAATGTCTTGAGAGTGAGTGGTAATGGGGATATGGCTGCCATCATGGTTCAGATACCATTTACAGGACATTGATGGCTCACCCAAAATATTTTCACAGGAGTAAGGGTCAGGCTGCAAACCATCTGCCATGCTCACTTTTTCCTCTTTTTTAGGAAGAGAACCCCAAGTTTTAGTTGCACGGCAGCCTAGCTAGTCTTTGTATCTCAGCTTCCCTTGCAGTCAGTATGGCTGTGTCTTTTAAATTTGAGCTAATGAGATGTGCACAGATCCACACAGTTCCACTTCCACACCTTCCACACCTGAAGTGTGATGCTAGTTGCTGTGGACCTACCCCCACCACCCCTGTCTAGCAGGCTAGAAGCAGATATAGCAGCCATAGTGATACAGCGAGTCCCCATGGGAGGGTAGAAGGAACCTGAATCCTTATTGACCTTACAGGACAGAGCCAGTCCACCATCCTCTACAGTTAGCACTAGGCCATTTGATGAAGGAATAAACTGGGTTTAATCCAGTGTGTTTTAGGTTCTCTTTGTATAGCTATCTATCCTAACAGTAACAGATAGGTTCACAAGTTTGTTATTTGTAAGTGAATGAACAGGGCTGGATACTCATGCTGCTCACACTGCGTGTCATCTCCTGATTCTGTCCTCTGTGAGGCCTGTCTGTGCAGGGTTGCAGTATTGGAACCACAATGAGAAAACTAATCATAGTAGTCTGCTGGGTGCCACAGTACACAGTGCTTATCTAGAGATAATTTAAATATTGTTTATATTTTTTAACTATAAAAATCAGCCAATAAACAAAACACAGTTTTTATAAACCGGAAAATAACAGTTAATCTTAAAAATAGAAAAGCTGGCAAGTTAGATAGAAGGCATAATGGGAAGGTAGAGAAAGTATCTTATGAAATTACTTTATGAGAGATGAGATACTGTCAAAATTGATGGAGTAATATAAAGAAACAAAACAGTATTTTAAGCATAAAGAGGGCGGAGGTGGTGGTGAGGAGCTAACCTCATCTGTGTAGCAGAAAGTCAAAGATAAATCTAACGCTAATAACTCAAATAGCTTGAATATATTATCGAAAGCTATGGAAGTAATCACTGGAACTGAAAAGGAGCAATTAAAAATGGTTTCCTCAAGGAAGGAATGAGGCAAATATTCTTAAGTGCTATAGTAACTGCATCAAGTACCAGAAAAATCACTTTCTCCTCATGTTCTAATCCATGTTGACAAAACTGATTCATCTTTTTTTAAAAGAACTAGTTTGACTTTGTTAGATATATTAAGTACTTTACCCTTTTTGATGCTATTACAAATGAAATGTTTTCTTAATTTCATTTAAAACATGAACATTAGTTGTATCTGGCTTATAGAATTAATAGGTTTATGTTTTTCTGTATTCTGAGTTTTTCTGTCATAAGTGTTAAAATTGAGGAGAAAAGGTAATTATAAATTTTAAAAGTATTTTATCAGCTAAATATTTTTTATTGCAAATAGCAGAAATTGACTCCGACAGGTAGAAAAGACATTTTTAGAAAGATGGTAGACTGATCATAGAGTCTCTGGGAAGGCTGGAACACCTGGCTGGGAAGAGAAGGGAGCAGTGACGAGGGCGTTGGTGGTAGGAGCCCCTCCGCTCTTTGGTCTGTGTGATGAGGGCGTTGGTGGTAGGACTCCCTCCGCTCTTTGTTCTGCGTGACGAGGACGTTGGTGGTAGGATTCCCTCCGGTCTTTTTTCTGGGTGATGCCGCAGTGATAAATGAGCTCGAACTTCTTGTATTCTCTCTCTTGGTCTCTCCAGTCAAGACTCAATTAGGGAAGAGAATCCCTCTTGAGTTAAAGCACATGGCACCTTGATTCGTATCCCTAGGACTCACAGCAGGGGACAAAGGAGTCCCCAAAACGAAATCAGGGTGCTGTTACCAAAAGAAGGGAAATAAACTCTGAAGACTAAAAAGCAACAAAGTTCACTACAATATATCTTTTTACAAATGTGGAATTAATAGTTTATAATGATAGTCATAAAAAATAGCAGCCATCAAAATGAACCAGAAATCATTTGTTTGGAGTAGTGATCCCAACATTGTCACTTAACCTATGTTGTAGGACTTCACCGCATCAAATTGGAATTCTCAGTTTCTCTCCCACTTGACTGAGTTGCGTGTCTTCCATGCAGCAATTAAATTCAGTTAGAAAATGAGACTTTTATAGTGCTATTTAGGAGGACCTTGTATTAATTTAAGACTTCCCAGAATGTCTGTCACCTCCTCCTCCCTGGGGTACCTGAGAGCTTGCATTACTCACCAAGACTCTGCCCAACACTACCTCATCCGGTAAGGCTTTTGCCCTCGCACTGTCCCCCACATCCTCCCTGGTGCAGCTGCGCTCACCTCACTGTGCTGTGTTCGCTTACCTGTCTCCCACGCCAGCCAGACCGGTAGAGTCTCCAGCTCCATTTTCTTTGATTCTCCAGTCCCTTAAATAGTGTGTACACATCAAACATTCAGCAAATATTTGTTGAAATGAATGGATGGTATATTTGCCAGTGAAAAGGAGTTAAGACATTCCATATGGAGCCCCACATGTATGAAGTCATGGCCTGGTGTGTTTAGGAACTGGTGAGAAATTCTGTAGGATGAGAACATAGATTTAACAGGAGAGAGACCGGCAAGTTCAACTAGAGTTAGCCTCTAAAGGACCACTTACATGATGTTTAGACAAGTCTGTAGGCTTAGGAACTAACAGAAGAATGAGTGAGATTTGGCAAGGGGAGCTGGTTGGGCCACTGAAGCTGTGTGGTAAATAAATATTGTATTGGTCGTGGCTGGGCTAGTGAAGAACTCCCTCAGATGGTAAAATTGTTGTCTCTGTTAACTGAAAGGTTCAGACCTGGTTTGGGAGCAAATTCATCTGTCTGCCATGCACGAGGCACTTGTCTAGGTGCTGGGATATGGGGGTGAGTGATACAAACAAGAGTCCCTTTCCCTTGGAGCTTCATTCTTGGAAAGGCAGACGATGAGAAAACAAACACAACAGTACAGCTACACATTCTCAGAACTAAAAGGCCATGTTGCAGATAAAATGTTCAAGGACAGCACTCAGTCTAGGCATTCAGCATGGTCTGGTGTCTACACTGAAGATTTCCCTGGAGGGTAGAAAGGAACCTCTAAGTCATTACTGCTAAGGTCGCATAAGTAAAGTGACCCGTATCCTGTATGTTCTTAATGTATGTAACATTTAGCCACTCTACAGAAAATGCTGCAAAGAAGAAAAATATTTTGTCATAGGAATGCTTAATTTTTTTAGCAAAAATGATTTTCTTGTCTCCCATTTCATACACATACAGGGATATTTCTTAAAGCTTAGTTGGGTAAGTATGCAATAATGTCAACAAAAGCCAGTCATTGCCTATGTTAATGTCAAGTTGCATTTGTAGCTTCTAATTTCTAGTGCCTGGAAAATAATAATATAGCATCTTTACAAGCCTAATCCATAATCTTGCCAACTTCTTCATTGTTTATTTTTCTGCAGGAGAGTGGACTCCATTAGTAGGGGGATTTTTCATTCTCAGTGTAAACATCAGGCTGTGCCGCACAGTCCACTCTTAGCTCTCTTCTCCTGTTGTGGGTTCGTTTGATGATGGAGGCCCTTCCTCTCTCTTCCAGGGTGCTGATAAGACTGTGAAAGGTCCAGATGGACTGACCGCCCTTGAAGCCACTGACAACCAGGCAATCAAAGCTCTTCTCCAGTGATGGATGGATGGACTGATAACTCGGGAAGAATGACTCTCCTGTGGCCTCACACTGCTGCCTGTCTGTCTGTCACTCTCTATCTGCCAGCTTCTTCAGCTAAATACCTTCAGAGGGGTGAGGGGAGAGAGAAATTCATAACAAATCAGACTACCAGAAAACAAAGCAAACAAAACAATGTTTTGGAGGAGGGGGAAAAACCCGTGATCAGGCTTTTATTGGGATTCCTGATCAAGCCAGCCTCTTTTCCATTTCTAATAAAATACACAGCTTATACCCAAGAGAGAGCAAAGACACAATGTGCTGGGGACGTTTGACCTTTTCAGCTCCCTAGCTAATTCATTAATTAGATTGTGTTGAAGGTCTGATTATACAAAGGCCAACTCTTATTTGGTAGCCCTAACTGTGAGCAGTAGTGGCTGCTGCGATGTAAACTTAGGGTGCTGAGATAAGCAATTAGCTACAGCCTTCTGCCTTAAGAATGCACTCTCCTGGGGATTTCCTGGCACAGTTAAGAGCGCTGCCTGTGGTTGGCGACCAAATCTCTCCCCAGTGACTTTAAGCTTTATGGGAAAGCTCAGTTAAGGTGAGGAGGGACACACTCCTAAACTGCTGGATAACTGAACTTTGGATTTTCTCTCCCCTTTCATGAGGATTTCATGTCTCTTTAGATAAAACTGACTAGTTTTATTTATAAAATCTTAAATTTTAGAAGTCTAAAGGAGAAATCATTCCAGTATGCATATTTTTTCTCCTCTAGAGTCAGACATTTATGTAACATTGAAACACTTTTCAAACTCCTGCTGGTAGTAAAAGGGGATTAAAAATAGAATCATAGCCATAAGCTTGTTAGTATCATATAAAGAAAGAACAGTTGTCTTAGTACCTGTGGATTTTCTTCATTTGCTATTTGGACGAGTTGACCTCAATTATGTTTGGAGAATCAAGGAGCATTCTTTGGAATGCCTCTCTCAGCCCCATCTTCCATGCCCATTACTTAGTGCACCAAAGCTATCACTGGGGTGAGATTTACTATTTGAACAAATTTAACCCCATCCCTTCAGAAATAGGCTTGTTACCAGGTTTCCTTAAGTTGTTGATAGGCTTCTGCTGAACATATGCCAACCCACCTGTATAATACCGGGTTTTTTTCTGTTATAAAATATCATGCATTGCATCAAGTGTGACAGTTTAAAAATCTATTCTGTGTTCTTAGAATACAGTGCCCTGAAATGGTATTCTTATGAATTGCAGAAAATTTAGACACATCTCCAAATGTTTGTTTCATGAGCAGTAAAATTAATTAAAGCATATAACCTTAAATTTGATATCTTCCATTCAAAATATTAAGATTTCTTTGACTTGCCATCCATATAAGCTTTCTGAAAATATTAGGGTTTTTCCTTAGCCAAGTCATGCAATAATTGAATGTACCTCAAATTTTTAAAGGGGGTGGGTGGGTTAGGGACTTATATTCAGATTGTGGATAATAAAGAACTAATGTTTTTTTAAGGCAATGTAGCATTCTACAGCAGGGTTAAACTATTATCAAGAACAGCCTGGCTAATAAGTTTTATTGATCAGTTGCTGGTTGGTTGGCGCAGGTGTGTGTGTGTGTGTGTGTGTGTGTGTGTGTGTGTGTCCCCATGAACCCTTTTTTTATCCTGTGGCTTTTTCACTTTCAATTAACCTAACCCTGTAATTTCCCTATGTCCAAGAAAACAATCACAAAATGGTGGTTTAAACACTTTGATATATTCAACTAATTCTGCTAGAGTTGGACATCTTGATTGGAAATGGAGGGCACTCTGTCAGTCTATAACTATCAACATGATGCAGAGGATGTGTTCATATCTTTGTTTTCACCTCTTGGCATAATGCTATTTAAAAGGCTTGAATTGCAGTTTTCACCTTTATTTCAAAGCGGTCTGTCCTAGTTGGCTATTGCAGAGAGTGCGTTGTCCTGTCGCTCCTACGCGTGTCTGCTTTCTCCAGCCATTGTGGTGTTGAAACCATGTGCTTCTTTGTACAGTTTATCCTGGTGTTCTTTGTCATGCAGTAGAGGCTATTTTGCCTTCCCTATTCTTTCTTAGCCATTTTGTAAACCCCGTAATTATGAAGCAATTGCTTGAGAAAATAACATATAAACATAGAATAGAATAGACTGACCAAGATGGTTTACAGTTTCTTTTTTTTAAGCTAGGTTATTTATAATGTATTTCTGACCACTTGGCAGAGAAATTCACAACACTTTATGTTCATATTTTGAGGAAAGAGAGCTAAAACTATGTCTGCTTTTTGGTACCACATGCATTAGCAAAAGGTCAAGTAAGTCTTGTTCTCCACTGAAGTATATTTAACATCTCAGAAAACAGTCTTGCATGTTCTGTAGTTTTGTATTAGATCAGTCATTTTGTATGCACTATATCAAGTAAAAACAGGTGGTTTGCCTGTTTACTGCAGTGTACTAACAGATTCCCCAGCAGCTTCAGACTGGTATCTGTAGGCTTAGCATTCAAATACAGCACCTGAGTATCCCAAGTTGTTCTTCTATGCACAGCTCACCTTGCTAAACCCCACTGGGCACAGAGGAGGAGGAGGAGGTGAGTGCAGTGTGTGGAATGTGCAGACAAGTAGGCCCTTTATTCACTGATATCTTTCCCCAAATAATTTTAAATCTATATGTACCTATTTGATTTTTCTCTAAAACATCAACTGAGCTGCTGTTTTCTTCCATGCAATATTGTATACTCAGTTGTGTATAGAAGAAGCTGGTAAGAGTGCCCTCCTACATAAATAAGCAATTGCAGTGTTTTGCATGCAAAATTTAAAAAATTTAAATTGTCCTGATTCTATTTTGTAAATGGAGAAACAATCATATCTTTCTAAGCAGTAATGGAGGAAGACTAGTGCTTTGTGCATTTTGATATATTTGAGTTCATTTTTCCACAATGTCATACTTTTGACACAATTGGGTTTCTCATAAGTATTCTAGTTCATGTACATCCGAATGCTAAATAATACTGTGTTTAAGTTTTGTGTTGCAAGAACAAATGGAATAAACTTGAATTGTGCTACAGCTAACATGTCAGCAGCATTTTTCTCCCTCGGTCAGTTCCTATCACTTCCTTTTCCAGTCTTGTTTACAACTATACCAGAACCTTGGTTGACTCAAACTTTCAGTGAATCTTGTTTTATTGCACTCCCAGAAAAAAAAGAGAGAGAGAGAGAGAAAATAGAACAGATTAAAATGAAATAAACCATACTAGTCATTGAAAGGTTTTCTTTTATATCAGTCTCCTGATAGAAATTGTTTTAGTGTGAATATTCAGTAAACCTCTTGGCTGACTAGGAACAAGGTACAGCCGATAGAGCATCAAAATCTGTATAGGTGTTACAGAAAACAGTCGCGGGCAGCCTCTTCCACCCTTTCATTGCTCATTTAAGTTGCTACACGTTTCTTAAAAATCTGCATTTCTCACATTCATGACCACCAGCAACCACCAGCATTTTTTTTTTTTTTTTTTTTTTTTGCGGTACCAGGGATTGAACCCAGGGGCGTTCTACCTCCGCGCTACACCCCCGGCCCTATTTTTTATACTTTATTTTGAAACCGGGTCTCACGAAGTTGCAGAGGGCCTCACTAAGTAGAGAGAGACAGGGAGAGAGAGGGAGAAAGAGAGAGAGCGCGAGCTGAGGCTGGCCGCGAACCCGGATCCTCCGGTCTCCACCTCCCAAAGTACTGGGATTACAAGCGTGCGCCACCACACCCGGCTGACCACCAGAATTTTTAAGGGTGTGATTTTCAGGATGAACGATCACTTTGAACCTCAAAACCGAACAAGATTAGATGGGAAGTTAGTTTGATTCTGTTATAATCTTGTCAACATCAGAAGACTGTTGTGTAGTTTACTTTTGAAGTGGTCCTTCAGTGATAGAAAAACTATGTGCCAGTGCTAAGCTAAGGTAGAGCAATGGCTTTCTTTCAGAACGTGCATGTTATTGGCTAAAGTATAAATGGGTACACCAGCGTGTGTGGCATTAGTTGGGCACGTTCACAGAAGGTGGCTAAATCCGCTTAACTGTATTTTAAGAGGAGCAGAGCCTGCTTACATAATGATTGAAGAGGGACCAATGGGTGAGGATGGAAGGTGCACATCTGGAGGAGAAATTCGGCTGTGATTAGAGAACAAGTAGTGCAGAACTTTGTCATGACAGCACGGTACACCAAGTAGCCATATATTTTTCTTTTTTGGGGGGGTCTCTTTCTTTCTACAGGGTGAATGAATTTTAAAATGTCCCTGGACCAGCAGTAGAAATAGGAATTTGGGGACCCCGGCTGAGAATACTGACTCAGACTCAACGGGGTCTAGCAGTCTGTGTTGTAGCAAGACCGCCAGGTGACTCCGATGATGCACTGTGCAAGACTATAAGAAGAAAGAGTCAAAAGCCTGTACTCAGGGTATTCTCAGGAACGGCTTCTTAGCAAGAAAGAACAAGGAAGGCTTTAACATGAAACGGCAAAACTGGCTGAGTCTCGATGCTGCTGACATCCAAGAACATCTTAAGATGAGCTTCAAAGTTACCCTCTGGCCAAAAGAAGTCAGGATAAGATGTAACAGTGGTTCCAAAGAGGCAGCATGGTAAGAATGGCCATTGTCAGGGAGCTTTTTCCCCTCAAATGTCTTAGCAAATGTGGACAGTATTTCCATGGTCTACAGCAGCACAGGGTTACAGTTGCCATAGCTGAATTCCTCAGACCGGAGCCTTACCCAAGTCATTCCCCCGAATTCCCTAAGAAAAGGGAGGATCTCAAGGCATTCTTAGGCCATGAGCCCCAGTCTCGTGTTTCCTGTGTTGTGGGTCGTAGTGGGGCTGCTCCTGTCTGAGCTGTGTGCCTGCTGGCCCTGCAGCAGCGGGAGAGCCCCCTGGAGGCTGGGTGTGCTGTGGAGGTGGCACCCTCCCTGTAGGGAGCGGCCCCACTGGCTTGGGACCAGCACCTTTGTGCAGGTGCTCGGGAACAGCATGTCTTCACGCTGCAAGCTGGCCCCTTCCTCCAGTTGTCTTTCTGGGTGTCTTCCTCACCCGATTATTTCCCCCAAATACTAGCCAGAACTTAACACATCAGCCATAGGTATTCATCTCTAGAGCGTTTACTTCACAGAAATACAGAGAAATTTTTTGAACGACTTTAACACATGGTAGACGTTCTCTGTTATTTGTCCTGAACTACTGATGTCAAACAGTAAGATGTGGGAGCTGCTTTGGTTCAGTAAATCCTGCCCAAGATAGGCTGTTAAAACCATGAGGCTGCCTGACTGTCAGTGTCCCCCAACATTAGCCAAGGAGCCTCCTAAGTACTGCTGGTCGCGCAAACCCACATCAGTGAGGCGAAGACAAACACAGTCCTGATGATGGAGGAAATGCTGACCACGGGGTCAAATACAGGGCACTTTAAGCCATTGTGGGATACACCAAAGCACAGCTGTAAATGGCACAGCAAAACAAAGGGTAGTCTGGCCACCCTAGCAACTTCTATGCATTCAGCCACTGCCGCAGCACGAACAGTCTTATTGACAGAGCCGGGAGAGGACAATGGGTCACAGGTCTAACAACATTCATAGCAACCACAGAAGGAAAAGTAATGCATAGACAATTCCTAGCCTCTGGATGCTGGTTTTAAGAATACTACTAGATAACTAAAAAGATTTTTTTTAAAGAAGCTATCACTTTCTAAGATTTACTAGCAAATCTGAAAATGTATTATATACCATATGTCCTCTTCCTGATACCTAATGTCCCATATGTTTATGCATGGCCCCTGAAGCAGGCTGCCAAATCTGTCACAGCTTCTTGCGACTTGCTACTCAAATTTCAGTAGGCCCAAAAGTACTCAGATCTAAATCGATTCATCTTAATTTTTCAATTAAAAGCCCTTGAAATTACACCACAACACTGTGAACCTAGAAACTATCATGTACCTGTTCATTATCATTTAGAATCTTATGACATGCTAATGCTTATTTCACCATTTTAACATTTATTATGACATGAGCACCATTCTAAGTTTTTATGTGAACTGACTCATTTGATCTTCATACCTCTGTGAGCTAGAACCGTTGTCCATCCTGTTTCCAGATGAGGAGACAAAAGCTGAAAGCTGTTACGTGACTTGCCTATAGTCACACAACTGCTTAGTGGCAGAGCCGGGCAGTCTGGCTTTAGAGTTCATGCTCTCCATATCTATACTATATTACCTTTCCAATATAGTATAGAACCACCTCATAACATTTTATTCTGTGAACACAGATTTTGCTAAGACACTTGGAAAATATATATTTGTTTATGATTTTAAACAATTAGATTAAAAATATTATGTGACACGAACACGTACTGATCAATTCCTTCCATGACAAAATCAGATTCTACAAAAATGACATTTAATTTCCAAGTTGGAGAAGTAGCAGTCCTTGTGTAAAACAGTATTTGGGACAGTCTAGGAAATTATGATTAATCAAGAATTGGCAAACTAAGGACCACAGGCCATATCTATTTTGTAAATAAAGTATCAGAATGCAGCCATGCCAATTCACTTAGATACTATCTCTGACTGCTATGGTACTCAAACACTAAGCTGAGTAGTTGCTACAGAGACCAGTTCATGACGGCTGAAATATTTATTATATGACCCTTCACAGGAAAAGCTGACCCACCCCCCAGATATGGGTGGTTAGGTGACATATGTTGAAAAATATTCTCTGGAATTGGCCGGCTCCTACTGACAGAAGAATTAGCAAAGTTATGGGCAAGGGAACAAGTTAGTTGAAGCAAGTGAAAAGCCCAGCCCATAAATAGCACGCCTCTCTTTACAGCCTGGGGAGATTGTGGGCAGCAGTGAGCCCCAGTAGATCATGCCTCTCCATGTCCTTGTGTAATTCTTTCCCACAATGACTCTTGAGTTTGGCCATGGGACTTGCTTGGCCACAACCAGGACATCAAACATGAAACCAACAGAAGCTTGACAAGGGCTTCCTCTTTGGGGCTTGCCCTCTTGGATTTCAGCAGGAAAAGAAGTCTAGAGTCATAAATCAGGAGAAGTGCGGTGTCGCTGCCAGCAGCCCCAGGTAACTGCCAGACAGGAGCAGGGCCATAACTGCAGCTGCGTGAGTGACCCCGGCTGCGAGCAGGAGCCGCACCGGAGGGACCCGGGCCAAAGTGCAGAATTCGCAAACAAGGAGAAGGGCGCTTATTTTGAGCCCCCAGACTTTGGGGTGTTTTTTTAATGCAATAATAGATACTGATACAACCCCCTGGCCAAAGGGCATCTCCTGATGAGACATCAAGAGCATCACCGAGAGATAAGAAAACATGTCTAAATATCAAAAGGAAAAAAAATGGCACCTGTGAGACACCAAGCAAATACCATCAAGGACCCAGAATTTTCTTTTTTAAAAACTTCAGGAAAAGAAAAATAGATTAAAAAACAAAACCAAAAAAAAAAAAACCTTTGTCTTCTGTCTAGGAAAGGTTAGGTACTGTAAATAACAAACTCCCGTGTTTCTACAGAATCCTTTTTATCCCCTTCTATCTGCCCAGAAAGAAAAAAGCCACGTCTTTGTAGTTTTCTTCTTGTCTGCTGGAGGATTCAGAGGCTAGCGGGGATTTGCTAGAAGGAGCCAAATAACTGTGCCAAGCTAGTGACTTTAAGGCAAAATAAAATAACGAGGAAAAATTGTGACTTTACATAGCATGGTGTGGAATAAAGAAGGGCTATGAGCCGGGCGTGGTGGCGCACGCTTATAATCCCAGTACTTTGGGAGGCAGAGACCGGAGGATCTGGGTTCGCGGTCAGCCTCAGCTCTCTCTCTCTCTCTCTCTCTCTCTCTCTCTCTTTCTCTCTCTCTCTCTCCCTCCCCCCCCCTCTCTCTCTCTCTCTCTCTCTCTCTCTCTCTCTCTACCTAGTGAGGCCCTCCGCAACTTCGTGAGACCCGGTTTCAAAATAAAGTATAAAAAATAGGGCCGGGAGCGTAGCGCGGAGGTAGAATGCCCCTGGGTTCAATCCCCGGTACCGCAAAAAAAAAAAAAAGAAGGGCTATGAGGGCCGAGACACTCACCTGGGGTCCCACGCCAACGGCTGGGCTAGCCAGTGCGGGCCCCTGTCTGTGGCCAGCAGGGTGTGGGCGCAAGGGCTGCGCAGAGTGGCGGCTGCAGCACGTGGTCTAGCACACTTAAAGCTCTTCACCCCGGCAGTGCCACTCTTGACTAAAACCCTTGGAATCACTTCAAAGCCGCCTCCTTGAGACCCATGCCAGCCCACAGTAGCTCCAGAAACTTCCAGGTACAGGAACAAGAAAGGGGAGGAAGGTAGTAGTTTCAGAGGAAGGGAAGACATACTTACATGGAACATAAATAATAAAGGAAACCAAAATACCTACTAGGTGCCCGGAGAACACAGCTACA
This sequence comes from Glis glis, assembly GCA_004027185.1. Classification (NCBI taxonomy): domain Eukaryota; kingdom Metazoa; phylum Chordata; class Mammalia; order Rodentia; family Gliridae; genus Glis; species Glis glis. The sequence goes on along the minus strand of PVJS01011509.1, from coordinate 20,489 downwards.
AAAAAGCTTAGACTACTTCAGCTGCTAATGAATTTAATGGAGAGGGTGGTGAGGACATCAGATCTTTACATTGTGAATCATTCATTCTCTCCTTCATTCATTCAACAGAGTGTCTATGCATTAGACACTGTCATGGACACTGTATAGACAGAACAATCAACACTACTGACATGTCTTGTGCCCAGAGGGGCTCATTTCCTAGTGAAAGGGGGGAAATTGTGCTCATAAATAAAATAATTACAAGTCCTGATGTGTGCTGAAATGAAATAAACAATCACGGGTGGAGAGCACACAGCAGGACGGCCGAGGCGAGCCGCTCTCGAGGGCAAAGCCGGGGCCTTGCTCAGGTGTCAGCTGAGGGGGAGCAGCGTCCAGCCTCAGGATCCTGAGCTCCTGTGCCCAGCCTTTCGCCACATTTTAAACTGTGGGGTTGTAATACCGACAGGCTGAGGCACAAGAGGAAAGGTGGCTGACAGCAACGGCTCTGAGACCAGAGTAGAGGCTGAGCAGGTCCCTCCAGGGGGATGGCCCACCCCATCCCACCACCAGCTAATGACCCTGCGTGCAGTGAGGCCCGAGGCAAGCTCTGTCCCACCCTGACAGGCTCTGCTCCGGATCCCCCTAGGTAGATTGTCCTAATGGGACCACACAGGAGACAGACGCCCAGCAGCCCAGCTCTCTCTGTGGGGACCTAACAACGCCTCCAGATGCAGGGAGAGGATGACTAGGGTCTCACTTGGATGGGAACCTGGTCCCCAGGCTCTATCACACCAAGGAGGCTGTGATTTCCACTAAGCACAGAGAGCGTGGAGACACCTCCCCCCCTTTCTCTCCCTCTCTCTCTCATTCTCTCTCCCTCTCTCCCTCCCTCCCCCTCTCTTTCTCTTTCTCTCTCTCCTTTTCTTTTTGCATATACCATTGACTAAATCCTGTAGATCATCTCTTTTCAGTAGCTGTGAGTTTAAATCTCGTTTTATGCCATTATTAGTGATTCTTCCCATAATGATTAAAAAAAAAACAAAACCTGGACAGCTGCCACCCAGTAGCCACAGGCAGCCGAGCAGTGTGCCCAGGAGGCCTTGCTGTGGTTTGATGGTATGGGGACAACGGGATCCGTCTCAAGCATAACAAACCGAACGCACAATGGTTTGGTTATGTGACGCAAGTAGGTTACCTGTGTGTGTGTGTGTATGTGTGTGTGTGTGTGTGTGTGTGTGTGTGTGTGTCACTGGGAATTGAACCCAGAGGCATTCTACATCTGAGCTACTCCCCAGCCCTTTTTATTTTTTGTTCTGAAATGTGGTCTTGCTAGGTTGCTGTGAGCCTCGCTAAATTGCTGAGACTATCTTCGAACCTGTGATCCTCCTGTCTCAGCCTTCCAAGTACAGGAATTATAGGTGTGCGCCACCACACCCAGCTAAGTAAGTTACCTTTTTAAAGTTTAAATTCCTTCATCTCAAAAGCTTCAAAGAGTCTGAGTTTAAAAGAAGGTCTAACTGGTTGAATGTTAGAGAGGTTTGTTTGTTTTTCATCTAATGTCTTTCAACCAAAACAATTTTGTTTTCTTGGAATTTATTTCCGTTTTCCTGAGAAGTTCACTATTTTTATTATGTGAGTCAATGACTCACACATGAGACATGTCACAATGAGACATGACTTAATGGGCCTGCCACATTAGAAAGCGTTGAGCAATTTGGGAGGCTGAGACAGGAGGATCGCAGGTTTGAGGCCAACCTCAGCAACTTAGTATGACCCTGTTTCAAAATAAAAATAAATTAGGGCTGGGGTTATAGCTCAAAAGAAGTAGAATGTTAAACACACACACACACACACACACACACACACACACACACAAAATTATTGAATAAAAGGAAGACATCTGTGTGGATTATTATTTTTCTCTTGCCACGGTTGTTTATTTGGGTTAAAGATTGCTCTGTGCTTCCTAACCTGTTTAGAGTTTTGCCATGCCATGAATCAACTTCACAATCTTTCTACCAAAGATCACATTTGTATTTTGACTCTTTTCTCTTTGAAGTTGTCAGCTTGTGCAGAAGAAAGAAACATCTGCTCTCATAAACCTCTGTGCTAATTATGTCAAAGGGGAGGGTGTGGAAGCAGATTCCAAATATAGGCTGCTGGGCTGTATGAGGTGGAGCTCTGACCGACCACTGCACAGCAGCACTTCCTCTTTTCCCTGTGTCAGGCTGCCCCTTGCACACTCTGAGACACACAGTCCTCAGCACACAAATGTCCATCCTTGATGAACTTGTCTAGCTTTGTGTGGGGTGTGGGAGGGCATTAGGGATTAAGCCCAGGGGCATCCTATCTCCAACCTACTCCTCCAGCCCTTTTTATTTATTTATTTATTTGTTTGTTTATTTATTTATTGTGGTACTGGGGATTGAACCCAGGGGCATTCTACCTCCGAGCTACATCTCCAGTCCTATTTTTTTTATTTTGAAACAGGGTCTCACTAAGTTGCGGAGGGCCTCACTAAGTAGCTGAGGCTGGCCTCGAACTAGGATCCTCCGGTCTCAGCCTCCCAAGTACTGGGATTACAAGGGTGCGCCACCACGCCCGGCTTCAGCCCTTTTTATTTTGAAACAAGGTTTCACTAAGTTTCTGAGGGCCTTGCCAAGTTGCTGAGGCTGACCTCGAACCTGCAATCCTCCTGTCTCAGTCTTTTAAGTACTAGGATTACGGGCATGTGCCACCATGCCTGGCCATGTCTAGCTTTTTCATGCTCCAGTTGGCTGAATTATAAAGAGCTTCTGGGATGCTCAGAGATAATTCTGGCACCAGTGACCAGGTTCCTTGTATCCGTAAGTATATCCATCCATTGAAAATTGATCAAAAGCCGGAGTGGTGGCGCATGCTTGTAATCCCAGTACTTGGGAGGCTGAGACCAGAGGATCCAGGTTTGCAGCCAGCCTCAGCTACTTAGCGAGGCCCTCCCCAACTTCGTGAGACCCGGTTTCAAAATAAAGAATAAAAAATAGAGCCGGGGGTGTAGCTCAGAGGTAGAACACCCCTGGGTTCAATCCCCGGTACCACAAAAAAAAATTTTTGATCAAAAAGGTCTATTGCCAGCCCTGATGAAGCTTACTAGGTCTGATAAGGGACACTTAAGACCATCCAGGTCTCCACAGAGTGAGAAGCACAGGCGAGCCCAGTTTCAACTAGACTTACAAAGGGAGTCGAAAATGAGGGTAATCAAGCAAGAAAAAATCTCTGAGAACCCTGATATCACACCTACTGGGAGCACAAAAAGGTTACGAAGAGCCAGGCCCGGTGGCACACGCCTGTAATCCCAGTACTTGAGAGGCTAAAACAGAAGGATCACAGGGTCAAGGCCAGCCTCAGCAAATTGGGGAGACCCTCAGGAACTTAGCAAGACCCTGTTTCAAAATAAAAAGGGTTGAGGGTGTAGCTCAGAGGAAGAACTCCCCTGGGTTCAACCCCCAGAACCCAAAAAAAAGGTGGTTATGAAATTATCTCAAAATGTTTACAGACAAGCTGTCTTGAGAAAGCAGTTGTGCCGGGTTTTAGGAATGTAAAAGCATCTTACTTCCTATCCCAGGTGTAGGTTCTAGAAGTGTGAGGGTGTGAACAAGAGTATCCTGGAAATGTGGATGTTAGGCCAACCTCAAGAACCTTCTGCATCCCAGCTCCTGAAACACTCTCGTCTCATTATCAAGGAGATTGTGCCCACAGGAGAAGCCCACCATGCGTCACCAGCGAACACTCAGTGTGTCTCCTTAGGAGTCTTGCTCACCCCCTTGGGAGAGAGAAGTGCACGCCTAGGTGAGTTCCAAACACTGATGCCGGTGTCAAAGCCAGAAACGGCTGCCCAAGAGCCAGAACAGGCACAGGCCACGACTCAAGGGCTCCTCCCTGACCTTGACTGTCACCTCCAGGGGGGAGACTCCCAAGCCTTCTCCCAAGTTCTGGGCGCTTACCTCCAACGACCCTCTACCTCCAACCTCTCACCCACCCAAAGAAAACAGCTCTTTCCTTCCAAATGCAAAGCTTATTAAAATTAATTGTTCAAATATATGTCACTATATTCTTTTAGTCCCATATATTTTAAATCTGCATTTCACTTGTGACTATTCTTTTAGTTCCCTATCCAGCAGTCATTTCTTCCATCAAAAGCCCCATGTGTGGTGGCACACTCCTGTAATCCTGGTACTGGGGAGGTTGAGACAGGAGGATCACAGGCTCACAGCCAGCCTCAGCAACTTAGCGAGCCTCTTAGCAACCCTGTTTCAAAACAAAAAATAAAAAGGGCTGGGAGTGTAGCTCAGAGGTAAAACACCCCTGGGTTCAATTCTCAGTCTCTCTCTCTCACACACACACACACACACACACACACACACAGCCAGTCAAGCTGAATGCTCCATTCATACTGTGGTCCCCTGGTGTGGGACCTGATGCTGTCACCCCACTCTCCCCCTGCAGGAAGTCCCTCCCATTCCCAGCCATTAGTGGGCACCATGCAAACTCACATTAATAGCCCACTTCCACCAATTCGCCTATTGTGGGTTGAACTGTATCCCCCCCAAAGAGATATTGACGTCCCAACCCCATGCCGTAGGCGGCCTTATTTGCGATGGGGTCAGTCACTGTGGATGTAATTAGTTAGAAGAGGTCATATCATACAGGAGTAGGCCGGCCCTTAATCAGGTGCCTGATAGTAAGACGGTGTGAAGATAGGAGGGTAGAACACCGTGTGGACCCAGAGACAGAGACGTGTGGCTGCCAGCCGTGGGACGTAAAGCATTGGCAGCCACCAGGAGGACGTGGGAAGAAACAAGGAAGGGTTCTACCCCAGTGTCACCCAGGGAGTGTAGCACTGCCAGCACCTGCATTCCTGACTTCTAGGCTCTGGCATCAGGAGACAATAAACTTCCATTGTTTTTCATTTTGTTTTGTTTTGTAGTACTGGGATTGAACCCATAGGCATTTTACCTCCAAGCTAGTTTTTATTTTGAAACAAGGTCTTGCTAAGTTGCTGAGGCTGTCCTCGAACCTGTGCTCCTCCTGTCTCAGCCTCCCAAGTACTGGGATTACAAGTGTGTGCCATCACACCTGGCAACTTCCATTGTATTAAGCCACCAGACTGTGGCACTTTCTTCCCACAGCCCCCGGAGCTGAATCCAACCCCTTTCTAAGACCGTCAGTGATTCCCTGTACCCTATCTTAAGCAGTTCACATCTTCGGCCTGGCTCTGGAGGCCTGCGCTTTCCCGTCGTGTCCTCTCCAGTACAGCGTCTGCTCCCCACCTTCTCCAGCCCTCACTTCCCCTCCTTCCCCGTCTCCACTCAAGGGCCCTCTCGCTACACTGTCTGTTTCTGCCTGCCCTCCCAGTCCGTACGCCCCTTGAGAAATGGGATGCGACTTCTCCCCTGAGCACCCAACACTCTAAAGTCCGTATGAATGCATTGAACTGGCAGCCTTTACACTAACTTTGCCCTGGACTTGGAATACGTGGGAAGACACTGAACTCCACTCCAGGGACCATTGTTCTAATCTTCATGTCCCCAATGCCTGACATAGTGTCTGGTATTTCATAGGCATTCAATAAATACTTAAATTTGTTTTTAAAATGCAGCATGCAGGTCGATGTTTTGAGTCCATAGCAGGTACGCCAGTGTCTTTCTTCTTTGAAATAACTTGCTAATGAAATAGCTCTGAGTTTGTCAAACAATGGTGGCCGAAGATGGAGGGATACCATTTTCTCCCCCCCCCGCCCCACCCCAGTAACCTCACTAATAGGTCATTAGAAGGGCCCCAGCCTGGAGCTCCAGGGAGCCCATTAGTCCCCAGTGACCCATCCCGGAGGAGAAGCTCCTCCGGGTGATCTGGCTTCCTGTTTATTAATACATGACAGGCTTGTTCCTCTACCCCCATTGTTATCTGTGCTTCCAGAGCCCTTTGAAAACATAAATAAATGATAACCCGCTGGTCTCCTTACGCCACGACTTTGTTGGTGCTGAGAAACCTGACAGCTTTCCAAGACATAATTTGCTACTACAAATGCCAAGCAGGGCAGCCCCTGTCCCCTCCCACGCACAGAGATGCTTGGAGATTCAAAGTGCAGCTCCTTCCAACAGAGCCAGACAGACTAACGTTCCGTCACAAGTCTCCAAGTAAGAGAGCCGTGCAGTGCGCCTTTCAAATAGCCCAAGCCTTAGCAGGGCAGAGGACCTTTGTCAGCAGGTTAAGTCATTAGGATCTGCAAGATGAGCACCCAGGGGGCCTGCAGGGGCCACAGGGTGACTCTGGGCATCAGAGTCAGGCATGGAACCCAGAAGGTGGCAATCGAGTTCTGTCTGCTGACCAAGCCCCCTTTCCTCCCACATCATCCCCGCTACCATTCTCCAAAGCTAGGAATGAGCCCCCCAGTAGACTTGTGGGTATTTCCTTGACCTTGACCTTAACCTCAGAATACAAATGCTCTTACCATTCACTGGATGTTTAGAGGGTTAGAAGGAGGGAGAGGGGTGCAGTGTAGAGGATTCTAACCTTAAAAGATGGTTAAAAGCCAAATAAAGCGAGTATAGATGATGAGAAGTGTATAACTGATCAAATATGCTTGAGAACTGGGTATGGTGGTGCATGCCTGTAATCCCAGTACTTGGGAGACTGAGACAGGATGATCATAGGGTTAAGAGCAGCCTCAGCAATGTATTGAGACTCTCAGCAACGTAGTGTGACCCTGTTTCAAAATAATAATAATAATAATAATAATAATAATAAGTAAAAAGGGCTGGGGATGTAGCTCAAAGATAGAATGCCCCTGGGTTCAATCTCAAAAAATTTAAAGAATACACTTGAGAGAGCCGGGCATGGTGGCACATCCTTGTAATCCCAGTACTTGGGAGGCTGAGACAGGAGGATCGCAGATTCAAGGCCAGCCTCAGCAACTTAGTGAGGCCCTCCACAATTTGGTAAGACCTTGTTTCACAATAAAAAATAAAATAGGACTGGGGTGTAACTCATAGGTAGAATGCCCCTGGGTTCAATCCCTAGTAAGAAAAAAATATGCTTGAAAGAGAAGAGTAGAAACCAATTAAAAGAACAGATTATAGGAGTGGGTCAAGTCTGGGATGGACTTTTGCAGGGGAACACATTTTAGAAAGTAGATATGAGATATAGGGTGGCTCAAATTAGTTATCAAGGGATTCCCTAGACATTCTTGCCAATATTCTGTCCTCAGAAACTTTCTTTTTTTTTTTTTGCGGTACTGGGGATTGAACCCAGGGGCGTTCTACCTCCGTGCTACACCCCCGGCCCTATTTTTTTTTATACTTTATTTTGAAACCGGGTCTCATGAAGTTGCGGAGGGCCTCACTAGGTAGAGAGAGAGAGAGAGAGAGAGAGAGAGAGAGAGAGCTGAGGCTGGCCGCGAACCCGGATCCTCCGGTCTCCGCCTCCCAAAGTACTAAGATTACAAGCGTGCGCCACCACGCCCGGCTTTGTCCTCAGAAACTTTCTGACCCAAAATACTCAGCACACTTTGCGCACTCCCAAAAGAGAGAGTAAAGGAATGTGTTTGGGGAGTGTGAAAAGGTGGGATGAACGGTGGATTGGCCTTTAGGAAGTGTGTAAGTTGTAATACTTGCTAGTGACCCCCTGCTTCCTCCTTTTTTGTTTTTTTTTTTTGTACCAGAGATTCAACCCAAGGGCATTCTACCTCTGAGCTACACACTCAGTCCTTTTCATTTTTTATTTTGAAACAGTTGATAAGGGTCTCACTAGGTTGCTGGGGCTGGCCTCGAACCTGCTTCCTCTTCAAAGTCCCTCTCCCGCCCCCAAGGCCACAGCCATCCTCAGCCATGGCTGCTTCTGAGCTTCCTTCACAGAGAAACCACTTGTATGTATTGTTATATCCTCACATCATCCTACAATCCAGGGGTGTCTGCATTTTGATAAATGACGATACCACCTTCTAGACTTAACAGTCCATCTCTAAGGTAACTAGAGTGTAGCAGAGTGACTTGTTTTTGATCACACTGGTTTCTAAAAGTCCCAGAATTCCGTATGAGGTGGGAAGAAAGAAAACAAACCAAAAAAAGGTTTTCTATAGTGCTAGGTATTGAACCCAGGGCCTTGTGCATGCTAGATAAGTGCTCCACCATCGAGCTACATCCTTAACCACAGAAAATATTTTTGAGCAAAAAACGTCCCTTCTATAACCTCCTCCCCCATAGCAATAAGCACACCCTGGCCTGAGTTCTTGGTTTCTAAATGACATTCTCTAACACAAGGAACCAGGACTCCTGGAAGAAATGGCTGGTTCCAGATCTAGAAATAAAACCACAACACGATCCTGTGTATCTTGTGTCAAAAGTAAGAAAATGCTTAAAAAAGGATGAGATTACCTTGCAAGGACATGGAAACCAGCCTGGAAGAGCTCATGATGGCCAAAACAATTTTAGTAACAAAACAAACAACAATAATACTGAATTGTAGTCCATAGAATAAAAGACATACATGAATCTATTCTGATATCATAAATAAATTGAATATGTAAATTATCAATAAGACATAGCTCTTCCTTACAAAAGAAACCAAATTAATAAATGAAGAAAGAAATATGAAATCATCACTATAGCCCCATAGTAATCATTATTGGTGGGCGAGATCCACCAATGGATGCCAAAATTAGTGGACAAAAATTTGAGGAAAAATAGAATATCTGCATAATCTAAAAGTATCTCCCCCAAGATACCTACTAATTAAAAAAGGACACATAATAATTTTGCAGTGGAAAATTCAGAATGTCTTAACCCAGTGATCAAGAAAAAAGGACCAGTCATGAGACTTATGGACATCACGCACCCCTCTCATGATACATTAAGAAGGGGACATCAGTTCTGGGGTATTCCTACCAAAAATACACAGCCTAACCTAATCATTAAAGTTAGATAAACCCAATGAAGAATAGCCTACAAAACAACTGGCCGCTACTCTTCCAAAGCCTCAAGGTCAGGAAAGAGAACAATGAAGAACTGTCATAGATCGAACACTAAGAGACATAGCAACTAAATGCACCATGGGAGCTGGAATCGAATCTTGAGACAAAGGAAAGACATTACTAGGAAAGCAGGTGACTTCTAAATAAAGTCTAGTGTTTAGTTATTAGTATGGTATTGATGTCAACTGCTTGGTTTTGACCATTGCACTATGATTCAGTGAAATGGTAACCTTAGGGCAGCTGGGTGACAGGTATAGGAACATGCTTTGTGCTATTTTCTGCAACTTTTCTCCAAGTCTAAAATTATTTCAAAATAAAGGTGTGCTTTTTTTAAGTCATCAAACATGCTTTCTTTTGGGGGGCTCAGGAAGATGATGCAGAAGGGAATAACTACACAATTTCTCCACCCTCCAGGAAGAAAGGGGAAAGCAGAAGTTGAGGATATTCAAAGCGGAGGACAGATGTTCAAAGCTGGATTCACAGAGACAGATGTGGAGCAACGAGAGAGGTGGGGCTGGCCTGTTTCCAGGCATCCAGCTCAGAGGCAGGCGAAGCGCCTTTATTTTAAGACTGTCAGCTGTTTATGTCCACAAAAGAGAGCGGGCTCGGCTTCAATACAAACAGCTCAGTGGACATCGACCACTGGCTGCTCGCCCTTCCAGCTGGTGGGTTCTGTGGCTCTGAGAGCTTTGAGGATAATTATTGTAGGGATTAGTACACAACAGTCCGAGCAGCCCAGACAACTCCTTTTATTTAGGAAGATCTACCATAAAAATGAAAGGCTACCACCCTCCACAGCTGTCTCCACTCTCCCAGCCACCTTGAATCTTTTCTCTAAGCATCTCTGTTGTTTTTGTTTATTACAGAAGAGTTTTTTTAAGCATCTATATTGTTTAAAGCATAAATGAAACTGAGGAGACAGAGAAAACTCTTGGATAACAATGGAGAACTAGGGGCTGGGAGCACCAAAAAACAAAAACAAAAGAGATAATGGACAACTCACACATAGTAGGCCCTCAATAAAGAGCTTAATGCATGAACTTGAGTGCCCTTTCTAGGGATTGCTTCCAGGAGGCCTTTCTCAATTTAGATTGTGATATTCATGGCAGTCATATCTCTATGTACACTGGCAATTTATATATAATATGAATTGTTGGGCTGAGGAGTAGCTGCAAAAGTTGCTAAAAATATAGTTTTGAATGGAATGAGTCCTCTATACAATACGCCCCATGAAACCTAGATTAAGAGTAAAATACAAGCTGGGCGTGGTGGCGCATGCTTGTAATCCCAATACTTGGGAGGCTGAGACCGGAGGATCCCGGTTCTCGGCCAGCCTCAGCTACTTAGTGAGGCCCTCTGCAACTTAGCGAGACCCTGTTTCAAAATAAATAAAAATAGGGCTGGGGGTGTAGCTAGGAGGTAGAATGCCCCTAGGTTCAATCCCCAGTACCGCAAAAAAAAAAAAAGAGTAAAATACAAATAATAATAATGAGTCGGATTCTGAGTGTTTACTATATGCCATGTATGTGCCTCTCCCACCAACCACACACAGTAGGAACTATTCTAATCAACGGGCCAATGGCAGGTAGATGCACAACCCAGGCGCAGCCAGGTGGTGACCAGTCCTTGCTCCTGACGTCACTCTCTGGTCCCTTCCATATTTCTCACTTCTGGTCCAGCTTCACTGTGGGACTTTGGGCAAGTCTTTAAAATTCTCTGAAACCCTGATTACCTGCCTATAATACGGAGATAATAATCTCATCTTCTTCAAAGAGTCAATTACATAAGAGATCATCCACAGAGGTCTAAAATGCCGTAGATCACAAAAGAAGAAGTTCCCTGAAATCTCAGAGACTATAGCAAGATCACATCTTTGGCATACTGCAATGAAATCAGAAAACAGCTATTGAAAGGTAATCAAAATGTGTTTTAAACTTCATATGCTCAGAAATAAGTCGTGAGTTAAAGAAAGTATGCCTCATTAAAACAAAAACTTTTTAAATAAGCATATAAATCCACAAAATCTGATTCCTAGGCTGCAGTGGGGACAGCTGGGAAGCTGTGTGTTTTTTACTTCGGTCTCCCAAAATAGCTGAACATCGTGGGCACTGGGAAGTGAAGATAGAGAAAGGTCTGGACAAAAGGAGTGCTCAGAAATCAGTTTAGAAAGTGCTTAGGCCTTAAGGTGCCCCGCCCCTTAAGGTGTCCCTCTGCCTTAAGGTGTCCAGCCAAGTAACCCTCCGCCCACTTCCCCTGGGGGAAGCCTGGGGCAGTTATTTGGAAAGAGTGAGGCAGAACGTCTCTTGACTAGGTTACGCCAGGCATGGAGGTGGAAGGTGTTAGCCATACCCGAAACAGCAGATTCGGTAGAAACTTGACAAGAATATGGAGCCTCCTTTCCTCCCAGTCTCTTCCCCCCACTCACTCTTAAAGCACTAGCAGCCAGGACTGTGTGCTTCAGAAAAGACCCTAAAGGAGCCTTCAGTGGGCATCTCAATGTATGGTTCTGAGATCCTAGATGGGCATGGTGGCCACACTTATAATCCTAATACTTGGGAGGCTGAGACAGGAGGATCCCAGGTTCGAGACCAGCCTCAGCAACTTAGCAAGACTCTCAGCAACCTAAATAAAAAATAAGAAGGGCTGGGGGTGTAGCTCAGGTAGAATGCCCCTGGGTTCAATCCCCAGCACCACACACACACACATATACACTATTCATGCCCCTGGGATGAATTTCAGAACTATATATATATAGTTCTGAAATTCATCCTTCCCTAAGGAATTGGCCTAGCTGGAACTTTCAGTCAATAAGTCTTACCCGGCCGGGCGTGGTCGCGCATGCTTGTAATCCCAGTACTTGGGAGGCTGAGAACTGAAGATCCGGGTTCGCAGCCAGCCTCAGCTACTTAGTGAGGTCCTCCGCAACTTAGTGAGACCCTGTTTCAAAATAAAGAACAAAAAATAGGGCTGGGGGTATAGCTCAGAGGTAGAATACCCCTAGGTTCAATCACCAGTACTGCAAAAAATAAATAAATAAATAAATCTTACCCATCTGCTCAGGGAGTCCATTCAATTTTATTATGGTTATATAAATATATATATATAACCATTTATATATTACATATCAATATGACATAATAATATATAAATATATGTTATACATAAACATAGAACATATTAATATATGTTACCCATTTTTTACTTTACAATTCAATAGCATTAAGTATAATCAAGATGTGGTACAACCATCACCACTATCTATTTCCACAACTTTTCGTCACTCCAAGCAGAAACTCTAACCATTAAGCAATACTCTCCCTTCTGTCTCTGGTAACCTCTAACCTACCCTCTTACTATATGAATCTTCCTATACTGGATACCTCATACAAGTGGAATCCTGTAATGTTTGTTCTTTTATATCTGGCTTACTTCACTTAGCATAGTATTTTCAGAGTCACCCATTTGTAGTATGTATTCCCTTCCTTTTATGACTGGAAGGTCATAAAAGTATCCCATTTTATGTAGAGATCACATTTTGTTTAGCCATCTATCCAAGTGATGGATGCTTGAGTCATTTCTATCTGGTGGCTACTGGAAACATTATGCTGCAATGAATATAGGCATGCAAGTAGCTAAGTCCCCCTTTTAATTCTTTCAGATTCTCTAAATCACTTTTTAATTCCTCACAAGCATGAGGTGAAAACCAAGGCTCATCAGATGCTTGAGAAAAGCATTTATAATGAAAGACAAAATACAAACAGAAAAAAATCAACTTAACAGAAAATAAAGACCACCCAGTAAGAAGAAAACAAAGCAAAACAAAAAATAATTCACGTCTTAAGAAAGATCAAATAAGATATTGCATCTAGAAAATAAAAATAGTATAATCTAAAAGGGGACTTTTCCAGAACAAAAAAAAATGAGTTATTAGAAAATAACTGTTTGAGAACAGAAATAAAAAACTCAACAAATAAAAAAAGTTGAAGAAAACAGAAAAGAAGATGAGATGAAAACAGGAAAGAAAAGAGAAGAAAAATAAGGAAGCTGAAAAGGAAAGCTAGCATGTGAACAAAACAAAGCTCTACAGAAAAGGGAGAAAGTGGGAAATAACAACGAAATAATTAAAAAGAATAATAACAGAATGGAAAATAAATTATTCTTTTATTCAAGAAAGCTTCCCAGAGCTGATGTACATGGGAAAGGGCCCACCAAGTGTCATGTAGATTCCTAACTAATTGGCTTTTAAGCCCCTTTTCAGAAAAAAAAAATTACTCAGCACCACCCTGAGCACTTCTTCCCCCTAATTTTTATTCAGTGCCTTTAAATTGCAACCGAGGGTAGTACCGCCCCCTTCCTGCCCCCTCCCCGCCCCCATATCATTACAGTGTCCCTCAGAGGTGGTATCACCCACTTTGAGAATCTAAGACAGCACAAAGGATGGGAGTAGGCCCAGACTGCGGTGATCATCGGGAAACTTGAGAGCACCGAGGACCAACAGCGGATCCTGCAGGCTTCCAGAGAGAGGAAAACACTGTTTCTGATAAAGGGCCAGGTGTCAGGGTGACTCCACTTCTCCCCATAACTTTGGGTGATAGAAGACGAGGATGGAGCGACGTCTTCAAAGCTCTTAGGGACAATGACCTCCAACCTAGAAATCTCTACTGCTATTGAAGGTGCTTGTACTCCACACACCCAGATATGACACTTCACTTGAGCAGTTCCAAAACTTCAGTCCCCCGGTAATACCGTGAGGATTGTCGCCATAGCCACAGAACGCTTGTACTATTTTCTATTAATTTTTTCTTAAAATTGAGTCACTTCTTAAATTGCTAATGGAATTCATTATGGAAACCTACCTATCACTTGTGACAAATAGAAAGTAATTGTGAAAACAATAAAATAAAATAAAACAAAACAATGATACCAGGTTCTTGCTGGCTCCTGTTGGCTTCCCAAAGCCGGGAGCCCCAGCCTACTCTCTCTGCATGATAAAGGAAGATTAACATGGGTAAGAGAGGTGTTAAAGACCAGCACTGCCTGACATGCCTTTTGATGTAATCAAAAAATCAAAAGAGATTTGAAAGGGCCAATTGTCTGTGTGAGTCAACGTTATGCAATGCTGCCTCTGCGCACCACCTACGACCCCACACCCCCACCATTCCACCAGCTCTTCGTCTTGGAAACACTGCACCCAAAGGACACACAGAGGCCACGTCCCACTTGCTGCATGTCTTAGGAATGACAAAGTGGCCCGCGCCTGTGTATAGCAAAGCACTGGACCCTTTGGCCCTCACCAGACTCAATAGCTAACACCAGGCGGGAACACTAAGCCCTATTTGAGTTTTTCAAATCTGCCAATCTCTGCTTTTCAAAGCTCTTAACCCTTTCTGCAGAAGGGCAGGCTTCCTCTTGTGGGCTAGAACTAGGGCTTGTTTCAACCACCCCCCACTTGATTCTTCAAGTTTACTCAAATTATCCTAAGGTGCCCCCTCACAGAGTGGCCTCTGCACTCCCTCTCTCTGCAGGGCTGGGTGACATGTAAATGGGAGCTTCATGGTCCTCTCCAGGCCTCTAGAAACATCTGTGGGTTTCCTCTGTGTTAACACAGCACTGGAGTTGGTCTCCAGAGACTTAAGACTTGCTGGTCCCTGACTGAGGTGTAAAATTTCATAATTATTAATCTTGCATACAACATACTCTCTGCCAAGACCAAGCCAAGTCTTGTTGCTAGTCTTCCAGACTCTGCTGCCTGCACTCTACCCCCCCCCTCCCCGGGACTCATTTGAGCCATGAGATGGGTACACGTAAGATCTGTTGGCCAGGAGACCAAGGAGAGGTGCTAGGAGAGGTGGTCATGTTCAGTCAACAAGAAACCAATCACACCTAGCCCGACTGACAATAAACATGTCAGCTAAAGCTTATGCCTGAGGTCCAAGAAAAGCATGACCCCGGAGCCCTCCTCAATCTGCATGTCTTTCCAGAACATTGGAGAGCCGTGGGACTTGTGCTTAAACAATCTCAAATCTCTTCTATTAACCCTCTCTCTCCTTTGTCATCTCATCCAGTCTTGTGGTTTAAATAACATCTGTATGCTGATGGCTCTCAAACTTTTTTAATTTTTAATTTAATTTTATTTTATATGCTTTTATTGGTGCATTATAGTCTCACATCACACTTTAAATCATGTTGACAGTGACATATATGCACACAACACTTGATGGCCCCCCACTGCCTCCCCGTCTCCCCCTTTCCCATACAGAGTACTGAGATTGACATTGGTATTTTCACGTATGTACACATAGTTGATGGTAGTGATTCCCTCAATGAACATCACCCTTCCTCATCCCCTTCCCCTAGACCACCTCCCTGGCTGCACTGAGGCTTCCCCTCCAGTATCTAGAGTCCCTCTGGTATCCCAATTACTCCCTAGAGTCTCTTTGTTATCCCAAATACTCCCTAGATTCCGCATATTAAAGAAAACATATGACTTTCACTTTCTGGGCTCTCAAACTTTGTGTGTGTGTATGGTACTGGGGATTGAACCCAGGGGCATTCTACCTCTGAGTTACACCCTCAGCCCTATTTTATTTTTATTTTGAAACAGGTTCTCGCTAGATTGATGAGAGTCTGTCTACTTGCTGAGGCTGTCCTTGAACCTGTGATCCTCCTGTCTCAACCTCCCAAGTACTGGGATTATAGGTGTGCACCACCATGCCCGGCTGGCTTTCAAACTTCTATCTCCACACCAGAACTTCTCACCCCAAATCCAGACTTCAATATTCACCTGTTTACTCAATCCTTCCAGTTGTGTTTTAATAGGCATCTCAGACTGGACGTGTTCCAAATCAAACTGATCCTCTCCCCCAAATCCTTTCTCTTCCAGTCTTCCCATCTCCGTACGTGGCTACTCCCTAATTCCATTTGCTCAGGCCAAAAGTCTCACCACCATCCTTGACTTTTCTCTTCCTTCACACCACCCTCATGTGGCCCTGCAGTGAATCCTATCAGCCGTACCTCCAAAATATATCCAGTGTCTGACCACTGCCACCCCCTGTCGCCCTCCTGGCCTAGAGCCGCAGCCACTGCTCCTGCCCTTGCCCCATCCAGGTAAGTCAGTGCTGCAGCTGGAGGGATCCTTGAATGAGACCTTGCCTCTCCTCTAGCGTCCATCTCATTGGAAGAGAAGACAAAGTCCTCTCTGTGACCTGCGGGGCCCCTGGTGCTCTGTTCTCTGCTGGCCCTGTGACGTCTTTCCACACTGCCCACTTCCTTTTCACCTGGCTCCAGCCACGCAGCTTCCACACTATTCAGGGAACAAGCCAGGCTTGTTCAGGGCTCAGCACCTGCTGTCCCTCTCCTGGGAGGCTCTGCCCCTACAGTCACAGACTGGTTCCCTTTCTTTCTTCAGCCTTTACTCAAAAGGCTTTCCTGTGTGACCTGCGATGGGTGGAATTGTGCCCCTCCCAATTTATATGCTGAAATCCTAGCTCCAGGACCCTATGATGCCTTTTTCTGCTTTATTTTTTTCTCCTTAGCATTTGCTGCCTTAAATATACTACAGATTTTTCGAAGTTTGTTTATTATGTTTTCATCATTAGAACCAGGAGAGTAGAGATTCTTGTCAGTTACCCTCGCTGCTCTATCTATCCCCAAAACTAGAACAGAGCCTAGCACCTTGATAGGTACTTTGTGAATGTTTTCTGGATGAGCAAAGTTTCTGCTCCCCACACTCCATGACCGTGAGCTTGTTTGCCATGCACACACATGTGTCTAGAGGGTGCTAGCCTTGGCCACTCATTATACGAAGTTTGACAAATTCCACTTTCTAGAAGATGGGCATTTTTAATTGAACATTAGAGTAGAAGATGGTCATGGTTGGGGGCAAAGAATGCAGCAGCCTATCAAATAGATGATGATGATGATGATGATGATGATGATGATGACGACGACGACGACGATGATGATGATGACAACGATGATGATGATTGGTACTGTGGATTGAACCCAGGAGCATTCTACCTCTGAGCTACACCGCCAACCCTTTTTTATTTTTTATTCTGAAACAGGGTCTCACTAGGTTGCTGAGGGCCTCTTTAAGTTGCTGAGGCTGGCCTCAAAGCTGGGGTCCTCCTATCTCATCCTTCTAAGTACTGAGATTACAGGTGTGTGCCACTGTGCCCAGCCAAATAGATAATTATTAATACAGAAAAAAATGTGTGTTCTCCAGATTCTGAAAGGAATAGCTAACACCAAGTAAGAGCTTGACATCATCACCCAATCACTTACAGAGGTAAATGTTATTATTATTATTACTCTCTTTTGTGCAGAAGCTGGGCTTAGCACAGGAAGGTAAATACCTTAGTCAGGATCAGGTAGCTAAGAAATAAGGTGGGTCAAGTATGAAACTGGAGTCCATTTTGTGTCAAGGCTTGTGCTGTCCACTACTCCAGAAAGATGGAACTGACCCTGTTGGGGTCTTACCTCAATCTGGGATAGTCAGACCCCTCCTTGAGCTGTCCTGGGGTATTCTGATTTGAAGGTCTCTTTCCAGCCTGGTAAGAAGGCAATGTAGCTGACCGTTGGCTCTGGGAACGGTGGCCTCCCATTCTCTTCTCTCCTATTCTCTAGACCCTACTCTCCCCTCTGGGGCAGGGGTGAACGGCGTTGACACTGGAGGTCCTTGTCCACCAGCCAAGGCTGGCGAGCTCTGGCCCTGAAGTCTAGAGCCACCATCTTGTCCGGAAGGTGGGCCACAACTCAGAGCTAACATTCGGCCCCCTGTAGCGTCTGACTGAGGCCGGGACAATGCACACTCAAAGACTTCACAGTGGCCCTGGGAGAAGGCCCCACAGTTACTTGGAGATGGTTGTTGGTGGTATCTGTGGCTAAACCCAAGAGACATTATGAAGGGGACCAGTCACCAAAACACAGGTAGGTGACTGTGTGCTGTGTCATTGCTAGGAGCAGGAGGCCACCACTCAGGAGCCCCAGATCAGTATCTCCTCTGATGTCCCTTCACACTGAGAAGGGAGCGAAGGTTTCCCGAAGGCCTAAGGTAGACCAGGTGCCTCTTCAGTGCACTTCATCTCCCTAGCCCTGTATGGTAGCCACTGATGGTCTTACTTTGCAAATGAGGAAACTGAGGCCCAGAGAACTGACAAGTGGTGTCATCCTGTTCAACCTAAGTGCAGATGTGAACTCTCCACAACACAAATGAGCCTCTGAGGAGAGAAGATCCCCTTTAACTCTAGGACAGACTATATCTCAGGGAAGTCAAGTGCTTCCAACCAGACGTGTCTACAGTGCGAGCCGTGTTACCCAAACCACAACATTCCCATCTGGAAAAGAAGAGTCTGTGGTGGAGAGCCCTGCACTTGGAGCAGAGAACAGCAGGGCGGGTGGTATGAGGGTGGTGCCCCCCATCCTGGTGTCTCAACAAAACCCCTTCTCAATCTCAACAGCTGCTCCTAATGTCTTTCCTGCACCCGAGAGGTGTTTTCTTTTTTTCTTTCTTTCTTTCTTTCTTTCTTTCTTTCTTTCTTTCTTTCTTTCATCTTTCTTTCTTTCTTTCTTTCTTCTTTCTCTCTCTCTTTCTCTCTCTCTTTCTTTCTCTCTCTCTCTCTTTTTCTCTTTCTTTCTTTTTCTTTCTTTCATTTTTTTGTTGGTACTGGGGACTGAACCCAGGGGCATTCTACCTCTGAGGTACACCCCCAGCCCTATTTTTTGTTCTTTATTTTGAAACAGGGTCTCACTAAGTTCCAGAGGCCTCACTAAGTAGCTGAGGCTGGCCGCGAACCCGGATCCTCTGGTCTCAGCCTCCTAAATCCTGGGATTACACGCCCAGCTGAGAGGTGTTCTTTAGGCTGCGTGGGGTTTTCATGACTGTGGAAGTCTTTGCCAAGTTCTCACATTAGCCTCACCCCTGGGCAGGGCAGGGATTGACGGATCTGGTGAGTGACAGCTGAGGCTGCTGGCAGAACACGGATCAGCTACAGGAATGGAGGAATGTGTCCTGAGGAGCTCCGAAGCAGTCACCAGAGTCGGACCTCCCTCCCCTGCCTTTTAGATCTGCCTCTGCCATCCACACATGAGTCACATTTGCATCTCAGTTAACGCTCTGAACAAGGACTGTAGCTGTGAAGTGGGAATAGCAAGTGTGGTTTGTCCCCTGCTCCGGGGGCCACCAGCGCTCTCCGCATGGTGAAGGAGATCCCCTTCTGGAAGGTGGTGTCCCAACTCTTCTGTAAGTGCTTTCTGGATCTAATCATCTCACAAAGAAATTCTTCCTTCCTTATATCTGATTTTAATTCCTCCAGGGAAATTTCAGCCCATTTTGTTCTCCATGAAGATCTTTTCACTAAAGATCCAAATAAAGTTGAACCATACTACAAAATCTGGAACGAAGGCTCACAAGCCAATTATCCTGCCTTAATTTTCATTTGTCCATATTCCCTTTCAGATTTTAACCAGGCATATACATATTTACAGTAATTCTAATCCTAACACAGGTGCTGTGTAGTGGTATTACCTTCTCATTACAATACTTCACACAGAAGCTAATTTTCATCTCCATCTTTCAGGCAAATCCTCACTAATGTGCCATCTTTCCTGTGTAGATTATTCCTAGAGTCATCCTCTATACTTCAGAGGAGACAGGATGATTTTTAGGATTTTTTTTTTTTTTTTGCAGTACCGGGGATTGAACCCACAGGCATTCTACCTCCGAGCTATACCCCCAGCCCCATTTTTTTATTCTTTATTTTTTAAAACAGGGTCTCATTAAGTTGTGAGGGCCTCACTAAGTAGCTGAGGCTGGTTGCAAACCTGGATCCTCTGGTCTCAGCCTCCCAAGTACTGGGATTACAAGCGTGTGCCATCACGCCCGGCTATTTTGGCTATTTTTTTTTTTTAGGATTTTTTGTTTAGGGGTGGGGTGAGTTGATGTGTCAATCTGACTGGATCATGGAGGACCCAGGGTAGACATTAATTCCGAGTGTGTTTCCAGACGCCCTTCCCCATAGAGGTGGGCGTCATTAATCCACTGAGGTCCTGAGGAAAACAGAAGGAGAGGGAAGGAGGAATTCGCTCCTTTTTTCTTGCCACACTGCTTGAGCTGGAACAGCTCATCTTATATTCTCTGGTCCTAAGACTGAGATTGGTACCATCACCACCCCTTGTTCTCGGGCCTTCAGACTCACTAAATTATACTGCCATCCCCCCTGGGTCTCTAGCTTGCAGACAGCAAATCATGGTACATCTCAATCCCAAGAATCCCATGAGCCATTCTTCACATAATAAATTTCCTTTTAGTGTGTGTGTGTGTGTGTGTGTGTGTGTGTGTGTGTGTGTGTACATGGATGGATAGGTAGGTAGGTAGGTAGATAGATGCGTGGTGGCGCACGCTTGTAATCCCAGTACTTTGGGAGGCAAAGACCGGAGGATCCGGGTTCGCGGCCAGCCTCAGCTCTCTCTCTCTCTCTCTCTCTCTCTCTCTCTCTCTCTC
>PVJS01011508.1:12940-45736 GCA_004027185.1 Glis glis | reverse complement strand
CTCACTAAGTAGGTGAGGCTGGCTGCAAACCCGGATCTCCAGTCTCCGCCTCACAAGTACTGGGATTACAAGCGTGCACCACCACGCCCGGCTAGTTTAACATTTTTCAAAAGCAAAAATCTATTGCTATTATAAGGAGAAAAAAATTTTACAAACTAGATTATCATATTTCCAAAAACTATGCCCTTAGAAGGTCATTAATGAAGAAGCCTGACCTAATAGACCATTATGCTGTAAAACTTGAAAAAGTTCTATATGAATCTGGCACTTTGGATGTTTTCCTTTAGTTATTTTTCTTTAAAATAAGTATTATTTTCACCATACCTAGGTTAAAATGCAATCATTTTTCTCATAACTGGAACTCTCAATTGATAAGCTACAGAACTTAAATCTATATTTGGACAATAAAATGAAAACCATCATTATAGATAAGATACAACAAAATCATAACAAATCTCCCTTAAAAGACATATATCTGGAAGATAAAAGTAAAATGAAATATTCCTATCAAAACAGAGTAGAAAAAAATGAGGAATAAATAATTGAAATTGGGTAATTTTCTAAACTTTTTGATGGAATTAGGTGTAGTGCTGAAAAAACAACAGTATTTTTAAAGTGCTACCCTGAGGCTATTTATAATTTTTTCTTTGTGACACCCACATCAGGAATCATTAACAAACCTGTCATAATGCCAGATAACCAATGCCTGGTTGGCAGACCAATAACTGAGTCATAATATCAATGCCTCATCCTCTTGACAGGAGGGCACAAAGCCATCTATTGTGCTCTGTTATTTTCCCTGAAAACAGAATAACTGGGTTTGGTAGCCTTTGCAAATTAAAGTTATGTGCTTCAAAACAATGTCCAGGATTTGAGGTGGAAGATCTCTTACTGATATTTTATTTGTTTGTTTTGTTTTGTTTTTCTCTAATCTCTCTGGTTATGACCTTTGTTCACTGTTTTTTGCTTTTTTTTTTGTACTGGGAATTGAACCAAGGGGCATTCTACTTCTGAGCTACACCCCAGCCCCCTTTTTAATTTTTATTTGAACCAGGGTCTCGCTAAGTTGCTGAGGCTGTCTTCAAACCTGTGATCCTCCTGTCTCAGTCTCCCAAGTACTGGGATTACAGGTGTGCATCACCACACCTGGCTCTGTTACTCATATTTTATCACAACAGCTTTTATTTTATATTTTACATTTTATTACAACAGAGGATAAAGAGATAGCTGAAAGGGAATATAGATGTATTTGATTACAAAGCCTTACCTTCAAAAGATGACCATTAGAGAAGTCATACTGATTTTACAAAAGCAATTATGTAAAGAGTCTCAACCTCTGAGTTCAGGCAGTAGACTGATATAATTAACCACTAATTTAGGAACAAATTAATAGTTTCTTTTTCTCTCATAGCTTTTTAAAAACAGGAATTTATGATGATTCTTAGAAATTTCCTAAAGTAGATAGTTCAAGGTCCTAAAAATTACATTATACATCAAAAGTAATCTGACTCCAGGGGAAATCAACAATCATTCAACAAGTAAAAAATTTAAGTAGTTCCTATTTCCATTTGTAATCACTATGTTTAATTGATAAGCTTTAAAGGATTTTTAAATTATGCTTACAAAATATGGTTATATAAAATATCAGTTCAAGAACTGGAAGAGTCTTCTATACAACATAACTTAAATGTAAGCAACTTTAACAAAAAGCCTTCTCTTCAACACAGAACAAAGTAAGGAAATATAATCAAAAAAGAAGGGGAAAAATGTTAATCTCTGCCCATTCAAGTGTCAATTCCAAAAAACACAAAATGATTTGGACCACACTGAGAGACTGCTTAGTGGTGACATACAGCTCTAGTCCACAAGCCCAGCACATTTTGCAGGCTCTAATGGAACACATCTGGCTGCACTGACATCCCCCGCATTTGTGGGTCATGAGGGTAGAGCAAGATTGAAGGAAGAACTCACTGGACAAGTGGTGTTAGTTTTCTTCTGTCCAAGGTTCTTAACTAGGAACTGTGATGTCAGTAAGCAAAGCTGCAGACCAGAGTAACAGAGTGGAATGGTACATGTAGATCTACAAATCAAAATGTGTATGAGCTGCAAGTAGGTGATCTGTTAACTCATTATTAGCTCCCCCTGAAGCAAAGGGAGCCAAATGAAATCACCATCCCCTCTCCCCAAGATGGAAGGGCAAAATTTTCTAACACCCAAGAGGAGGAGACAGAAAAATTCAAAGAGAAACAGGTTTCCAAAGTGTAGCTCCCGCCCTACCTCTGCCTCTTCAGACACCTGAACAGCTAAATAGAAGCTGCATGACATGCACATCAAGCTGGAGAGTCCATGTGCTAATGGTAAGAGGCAAATGGGACCGAGGCACACCAGAAAGGTAGTCAAAAAATAGCACTGACGGGCTTTATTTAAACAAAGAAATAAAGAGATTAGACTGGCATATCGAGACGATAACTCTATGTAAAGAATATACAGGAGAACAGATCAAGAATAGCTATGAGGCCCATAGTCCACGTGAGAGGTGGTTGAGAGTCACAGTGGCAGTAGAGAATAAAAGGAGGTAAATTTGAGATTCACTGTACACATATGGAGAGTTTTTAATTCTAAAAACTACCTTTAGAAGAAAAAACCATTTTATATTTCAGCAATATCTCAGATTACAGAATGATCTACATATTATTTTAAAAAAGAGACATGTTAGCCTGAACCCACAACAATTGTTTCAAGAGATAATTTGACACAATTGGGAAGAGAGAAGAAGAGGCAGAGTGAGAAGACTTAGTAATTATTCTTTTTTATGTTTTTATTGGTGCATTGTAGTCTCACATCACAATGAGTATCAGTTTGGTGTTAACATACATGCACACAGCTCTTAGAAGACTTAGTAATTATTCTTTGGGGTATTACTTCACAATTGCCTGTGTTAGATGTCACTGACTAGCAATCTTTCAATGATCACTTGAGAAAAGTGATTCAGTACAGAAAAGCTGGAGTAAAAAATTCTGTACGGTTTCAAAAATACAGTATCTCAAACATCTCAGATGGAATGGAGGAGGAGATGATCTAGAAAACTGTTAGATGACTCATTCCAATGTTGACAAAACACCAAAGAAGTAGGGTGAAGAGTTTAAACAAAAACTTTACATGAAGTAGCAGAAAAGCAGTATTTCTAAGTTATTTTAAGTACATGGAATTAAATATTAGTAGAAATTTGATATCCCTAAAAGTTTAGAGTCATACTTTCTAATCAAAATCTATAAAAAAGTCTTTTGAAACTGTAGTATTGCATAAGAACAGGGTCTCCTCATATTTAAATGTACATGGCATTATGGGTAGAATCCCAAAGCCTTGCTGATCTGACAGGAATATTCTGGTAAAGAAAGAAAGAACAGAACAGGAAGGAAGGAAGGAAGGAAGGAAGGAGTGAAGGAAGGAAATGAAAGGGAGGGAAGGGAAGGGAAGGGAAAGAGAGAGAAAGAGGAGTATCACTCCAGGTTTCAAACTCAAGTAACTAGGTAAATGTCAGTTCTATTTAAAGAAAAGAAATAGAAAGGAGAAGGAAGAGGTTTGGGGACGAAGGCAGGAAGAAATAAGGTTACAGTTGGAGGAATATTGGTTTGAGATGTTGGTGAGACAGACACCATGCAAATTGTTGGATACAAGTATGTGGAGTTCAGAGAAAAGATCTGAACTTAGAATTATAAATTGAGAGTCTTTAACTTATAGAGAGTAACTGACAAAAAATTGGCCTAGGAAGAGACGTGGGGCATGTGTTGATGGAGGTATAAGTTGGTACAACTTTTTGCAAGGCATTATGGTAATATCTGTATCAATAACATATTTGCATACCCTTTGAAAAGAACTCTACTAAGGTAATATTTACACAAATATAAATACATAAAAGATGAATGTTTATCACAGCATTATTTTTAAGGAATTTAAATGTCCAACTATAGAGACCTGATGATTAAATGACAAACAACGAAATGTTCAATTATTGATGCATTATGGTGTCTAAACATCCTGTTGAGCTGGGCATGGTGCGCACCTATAATCCCAGGACAGCCTCAGCAACAGAGCGAGACTCTCAGAAACCTAGTGAGATCCTGTTTCAAAACCAAAAAACAAAATTGGGCTGGGGGTGTAGCTTGGAGGTAGAATGCTCCTGGGTTCAATCCCCAGTATGACAAAAACAAACAAACAAAAAACCATACTGTCTAGCAGAAAAACAGGAAGCTACAAAACAGCATTAGTGCACAATGCCATTTATGAAACTAGCACATGTTTCTCATGCAATATGCAAAAACATATTCTAAAATGTACTTACTGCCAGGCATGGTGGCCCACACCTATAATCCTAGCACTTGGGAGGCTGAGATAGGAGGATTGCAGGTTCACAGCCAGCCTCAGCAACTCAGCAAGATCCTTAGCAACTTAGTGTGATCCTGTTTCAAAATAAGAAATAAAAAGGGCTGGGGATGTATCTCAGAGGTAAAATGCCATAAGTAAATAAATAAATAAATAAATAAATAAATAAATAAATGCTTTTTTCTTTTCTTTGTGGTACTGGGGATTGAACCCAGGTCATTCTACCTCTCAGCTACACTCCCAGTTCTATTTTATTCTTTATTTTGAAACAGGGTCTCACTATGTTGCAGAGGGCTTCCCTAAGTTGCTGAGACTGGTGATGAACCTGTGATCCTCCTGTCTCAGTCTCCCAGGTACTGGGATTACAAACTTGTGCCACCCACATCCTGCTAATCTGTTTATCCCTGAGTGGCAAAAGACAACAAAGATCTTTTACTCTCATCTTTATAATTTTCTATTTTGAGAAGTTTTATTCAAGAAAAAAACAAAAAAGCATACCATTTTCTAGAAGTCAATAAAGTTTTTTAATCCTTTAAGTGTTTAAGAATTCTCCCTTAAGCGTTTTAAGAATAATCTTGGAGGTAAACAATAAACACAGGTAAGGAAGACCACCATGGCTGAGTGCAGCTGGCTTTCAATTTTCAAGTCTGTATAACTAGGAACACATTGTTAAAGCTGGGCACCATTTCAGACTTGAGACCAAACAATTAGGCTAGAAAAGTCAGTCCTGGTTGACCTGAGCCTGTAATTTGATTACTGAAATAAATAGTGACTGGGTCTTCAATAGGTCACTTGCAGAACCGGTTCCTGAGCCCAGACCCAGGGATCGAGTACTACATAGCAATTTAGGGCAAGTCACTCTAAGACCACATCTTAAGGACCAGTAAAGTATGTACAGGAAAACATGGACAGGAGAAAAACAATAGCATGAATCCAATAAAAATACTCCCCATAAAAAGAAAAAAAAAGAACATATGACAAAGCTCAACCTCTCCCTTAAAGTAAATAAAACAAAAAGAACATGAGGGTAATAAAACAAAATACCAGGCACTACGCTAGATGTCAGGGATATAAAAATCATAAAGTAGTACCTGTCCTTGGTATCAGAGTACCCACCCTAGTATTATTATGCCATAGACAAGTATAAAGACCCAATTAAGAAGTAGGTACAGTGTACACAGGAGTATGTACTCATGAGAACACTGAGTCTGGCGCAGGAGATCAGTTAACACAGGCTGGAAGTGTAGACAGGGAGGATGGGAGCATTCTAGGCAGGGAACAGCTTGCTGGGTGGCATGAGGGTAAAAATCAGAGTGTCAAGGGATTATAAAACCAGAGTGATACACAGGAAGCTCAGATAACACAAGGCTTTACTCATGACATCGAAGGGTCAGAATATTACTTACTCTATAGTGAAATCATTAGAATTTTACCATAAGAATGGCATGGCCAGACTGTGTTTTAAATGGATCATCCTGGCAACAAAGTAGACTCTGGAGATAAGGAGAACAGTGGGAGGGCACTGAGACCAACAGGAGATGACTGTTCACAGCCCAGTCAATACTGGCAGTACAGGCCGTATTAGAAGAATCAGCACAGCAGAAAATTATGAAGGGCAAAAACAACCGCACTGGAGACAGCCATGCAGCCAAGAGATTTATTCAACCGGCGGAGGGTCAGAAGAAAAGCGATCAGAGAGAGAGAGAGAGAGAGCAGGGCCACGCTTGGGATTAAATACAGGCTTAAGCTGAGTTGGGCCGTTGCCGTTGGTTGGCTGGGCCCGGTGTTGCGTCTTATTGGGGACCTGCGTGGCCCTTAAACTTATTGGTCGGTGGGATGGCGCGTGCGCCAGAAGCCTGAGCGGTTCTCAGGAAGGGGCAGGATCCTTTTGGGAAGCAGCCACGAGGCATGTGGGTAGGGTTGGGAGGAGGATCCCCTCGAAGAACCGGTTCAATCCATCAAATTAGATTGATGAAATAGGAAGCAGATAAGAAACACACTAAACTTAAAAAATTAACCAAGATCACAATAAAGACTAAAAAATAGGGCTGGGGGTGTAGCTCGGAGGTAGAATGCCCCTGGGTTCAATCCCCAGTGCCCAAAAAATATAAGTGGGGTATGAAAGTATGAAAGATTCATGGTTGGCCTGTTAAAATGAAATATACCATTTTTCTTATCATAGTATGAATAATCTTTAAGCAGTAAGGCTATATTTATGTGATAACTATTTTAAGTTAAATTACCTAGTCAATTCAGTGAAGAAATCAATTTAACTATTTCATTGGTTAAATCACTTTTTTTTTTTTTTTGCAGTACTGGGGATTGAACCCAGGGGCATTCTACCTCTGAGCTACACCCCCAGTCCTAGTTCTTATTCTTTATTTCTTTATTTTGAAACAGGGTCTCACTAAGTTGCAGAGGGTCTCACTAAGTAGCTGAGACTGGCCACGAACCCGGATCAGCGTCCCAAGTACTGGGATTACAAGCGTGCGCCACCATGTCCGGCTAAATCACTGATTTCTAATTGGGTCATAATTATGTCACTGTATGATGGTATATTATAAAATTTAAAACAACCACTGATGATGTTTCCTTTCGCTTTATGGCAATGATTTTTTAAAATTAAAAATACCATATCTTTGTATGAAATTCCAATGTAAAGATACGGCTGCAAAGTCCAATATCAAAGCTCTGTTTCACCAGTCATGGTTTTATCAGGTTTATACCTATGAGGGGAAATTGATTCCTATTAATATCATACAGTGTATTTGGCCAAAACTGGTGCCTTGCTTTTCTTTCCCTCCAAGACATTTTCTGTTTAAATATAAAATGGAAAGGATAAGGAAAATATGGTATACACAATGAAGTTTTACTCAGCCATAAAGAACAAAATTATGTCATTTGTAGGAAGCTGAATGGAACTTGAGAACATTATGCTAAGTGAGATTAACAGTCTCAGAAAGTCCAGGGTCATGTTTTCTCTCATATGTGGAAGTTAGAGAGAAAACAGGAACATAAGGGACTTCAGATAAAAGAGGAGAGAGACCAGTAGAATAATAGGAAGGAGAGGAGAGGGGGAGAAGGAGGCTTGAAAAAGGAAACAGATCAAATAACGTTATGCTCCTATATGAAGGCATCACTACTAATCTCACAGACATGTATGGGGAGGGGAAACACACCAACTCATGTGAGATCACTTTGGATCTCACTATGACATATAATTACAATGTACCAATAAATTAAAACTTTTTCTTTTATAAATTGAGAAGACTGAGGGGGAAAGCTACTAGAAAGAATGGCAAAATAAGTGCCTTGGCAGTTTACAGAGAAAGAAATATGACCTTTGAATTTATAAAAAGATATCTGCCTCCACTCAAGATAAATGCTAATCAGAACACTGAGATTCAATTTCTCATCTGTTACACTGAACAGTACTTTGTTGCTGAGGGAATGGACACACAGGCATTCTTACACATGGTTGGTGGACACGCTGGCATGCCCAAGGGAGAGTGCTGGAAGCACAGTACACCCGAAGCCCACAATAAGGGGGTACATTGCCCTTAGAGGATTTAAAGTTGATCTGCTATTTATCATCATGTGCCAGCAATTCTAAACAATGTCAGTGATAAAAACACTCCCAGAAAAAAAAATCTTTTGTTAGGCTGGGCGTGGTGACACAGGCCTATAATCCCAGCTACTCAGA
The DNA here is from genome assembly GCA_004027185.1 of Glis glis. NCBI lineage: Eukaryota > Metazoa > Chordata > Mammalia > Rodentia > Gliridae > Glis > Glis glis. The sequence continues at coordinate 37,650 of PVJS01011508.1, read as the reverse complement.
AGGGTGAGGCAGGAGGATTCCAAGTTTGAGGCCAGCCTGGGCAATTAGTGAGACCCTGTCTCAAAATAAAAATAAAAAGGACTGGGTAATGCAGCTTGGTGGCAGAGTGCTTGGTTTGAATACATGAGACCCTGAATTCTATCCCTAGTTACTAATACACACACACACACACACACACTTTTGTTTTTCTAAACACTAAATAATTGTTGCAGTGACTGTTGAGTTTTAGTATTATGCATGTAAGCCTCACATAAGCATATTTTACTATTTCTCAGTAAACATTGAATTATATATGGAAGTTAATTTGTAGAACTCCCAGTTTGGCTTCTGATACACACAGACTGTTGAACATTCATTTTGGAAGTTAATTTTGTGATGTTTTTAAGTCATTCAAGCTCCTATTGACCACAGTTCATGTCTCTAGCCCCTTTGATACCACATATTCCTGCAATTAAATAATAGATTCCAAATAAACAATGACAGCTTTATGCTAGTTCTCTTTTCTAGCTTTTTTTTTAAACTGTCGGGAAGCTGAGTTAATCAAACCCAAAAATATTTGCAGACAGCGGAATTGGCCTTCAACAATGAATAGTAAAACACTAAGTTTTAAAACTGTTATTTAAAGAACAGTACCCGGAAACTGTGGTAAAGATCATTAACTATACATCAATAAAATGTAAGAAAATTTGAAGAATGCTAAGAGAGACAACAAAAGATGCTACTCTTACATTACTAGAAACCAAAAGGGCAATGTATACTTGAGTGCCTACTTATAACCTAGTGAATCAAATAGCATCAGTGTTTATCATGACTCGCTCATTTTTGTAGAAAAAGAAGAACTTAAGAACCAAAGTATAATAAAAATTTAAGTTTGGACTGGGAATGTAGCTCAGGGATAGAGTGCTTATTAAACCAGAAATTAATAAAAATGGTCACCTATGTTGGGGATGGTGAAAAGAGTGACATAGAGGGTAAAAATAGAAAATAGAAGCAAAACTCTATAATGCTACAGATTGGCTTCTGAACCAATTGTGTTATACCTTCAAGAAAATAAAAGATAGCAATAAGCAAACTTGAACTGAAAACAAGAAGAAACAAATGAACCTAACTGCATATCGTTTGTAATATAACCACATGAAAACAAGAAAAAATACTTCCGGTCCCTTTTGAATAAAGTACTCTGGCTTACATTGTTACTGGGATATAGTCTAAGAACAACGAAAACTGCAAAGAAATCTTTAAATTCACATAATGGTTGTAGTATTAATATTGGATTATATAAATTCTTTTGTGGTACTGGGGATTGAACCCAGGGGCATTCTACATCCGAGCTACACCCTATTTTATTCTTTATTTGGAAACAGGGTCTCACTAAGTTGCAGAGGGCCTCACTAAGTAGCTGAAGCTGGCTGTGAACCCACGATCCTCCTGTCTCAGCCTCCCAAGTACTGGGATTACAAGCATGCGCCACCACGCCTGGCTGGATTTTATAATTTTGAAGCTATTTTATTTGTACTATAGAATAACACAAATAAGTAACTATGTGAATATTATTAGGAACCAAGATATTCAGTGGAAGATAAAAACAATATAAAATCATAGTATTAAATTTGCATATGTATCAAGATGAGCCTGTGACTTAAAATATGCATTTATATAAACATAATTAGAAATATAAATATCCTAATTAAATCCACTAGAGGAAATGACACTTCAGTAGCAATAAACATCTCTAGTGCTCATATTATGCTTTCTAAGTCTCCTTTTCCAAGCCGGGCATGGCGGTACATGCCAGTAATCCCAGTACTTGGGAGGCTAAGACAGGAGGATCACAGATTGGAGGACAGCCTCAGCAATTTAGTGAGACCTGTTTCAAAAAAAATAAAAAATTATATATATAATATACATATTATATATAATATAATATATAATAATATTACATATTATTACATATATTAAAATATAATGTGTGTGTGTATATATATATATATATATATATATTAAAGTATATTAAAGGGCTGAGGCTATAGCTCAGAGGTAGAATGCCCCTGGATTCAATATCAAGTACCACAATATCTCAATATATTTCTACATTAAAAGGAATCAGGGTTCCTTGGAGAAATTGCCGGTACAAGGTCTGGGACAGGGAAAGTGTATGTGAGCCTAGGCCATTGTATTTTTCTACAAAGTAAAGAAATACTCAAAGACTAATAGAAGGCTACCAAAGGAGTACTGGAGCCTACTTTCTGAGGTTCACACTAGCCATTTAGGAGAATTTGAACATCAAAAAGAATAATGATTAAAATTGATTGTAAACAAACTGAATAAATAAAAACTCATAGCTGGGCATGGTGGCTCACGTCTGTAATCCCAGTACTTGTGAGGCTGAGACAGGAGGATGGCAGGTTTGCGGCCAGCCTCAGCAACTTAATGAGGCTCTCTGCAACTTAGTGAGACCCTGTTTCAAACTAAAAAAAATAAGTATGGCTGGGGGTGTAGCTCAGAGGTAGAACACCCCTGGGTTCAATTCCCAGTACCAAAAAATAAAATTAAATTTTAAAAAATTCATGAGTTCATAAGACACTCCAAATGGAGAGAGGTGAAAAAAGGAGTTCATCTCTAACCAGTAGGGGTAACTGTAACACCAAACCTCCTGTTCTTAGAACTTTCAATTAAAAGCCAAGAATTTAGCATTTACTCTGCCTTTTGGAAAATAACTGTTTGCTCATTTCCACTTGAAGAGAAAAGTTCTTTGCCTAAGAATGCCAGCTAACAGTGTGGAAGGAATGAGAGAATTAGCAACCCCCGATGAAATAATCCAGGCAAGAATCATCAACAGAGGCTAAACCATGTACAATGAAATTATTCCTCACAGATTACTTGCTAATTTCAAAGGGAGAAGTAGATAAAATATCAAACTTAGTATTGTTAATAGCGGGACAGTCTCCTAATGCAATACAATATAAAGTATACAAATCTCTTATGATGTATTTTTGCCAGAAGTGACCAACTGAATAGTAGCAAACCTTTAGACTTATGTTCTAGTTTACAGGAATTCCAAAGGATAGAGGAACAAGAAAAATGGCACAAGGAAATGATCATACAAATATAGAATTTAGAAACTGTGGTCTGTTAAAAAGTCTATTCTCCCCTCAAAAAAAAGTATGAAGATGATCCAGAATAAAACAGATTAAATAGGTATAACACTCAAAGGCAACATATGAATATTGGTTAGATCCTGTTAAGAGAAAAAAGTCTATATAAATTTTTGAGATAATTGGGGGACTGGATAGAAGGTGATATTAAGAAGTTATTGTCAATCTTCTTAGGTGTGATAGTGGTATTATAATAGGAAATGCATGCTAAATATTTTAGGGCTAAAGTAACATGAAAATTTCAATTTACTTTGAAATGATCTGGCAAAACACACACAGGTGACATGGAATTTAGGTGGTGCTTCATGGATATTCACTGTCCCACTCTTCCAAATATTCTGTATGTTTGAAATTTTTTATAGGAAGAAATTGAGAGCTGAAGATGTAGATCAATGGAAGACAACTTGCCTAGCATGAGCAAGGCCCTGGGTTTGATCCCCAGCACCACAAAAAGAGAGAAAGGAAAAAAGAGACTTCATTAGTAAACATAATATGAACTAATTCTAGCAATAATAGTACACATAATATACAAAAAGACCTAAGAACTCATTCTATATTCTCTGCCAGTCTGCTAAGTAGGAATCAATTTTACATCTTTTTATTTCCCTCAGTTAGAAGTCAAACAGGGGGTAGTAGTCAGCCGTACCTTCTCAGGGTTAGCAAAATGACTTCTCTGCAGTTGTGGATTTCTCAACAGGCAAAGACTTTTCTTTCAACTGATTGCTCACTTTACCTCTGCCCACCTAAAGTAAACAAGGTTGTACTGAGTGCTGAAAGACTTCCAAACCCTCCACTTGGCACCAAGTTTTATACCTTGGCTTTTTTATTTGCTTTCTTTCATTTTTATTTTTGATTGATATATAATAATTGTACATATTTATGGGGTACAATGTGATGTCTCAACACCTGTATACACTGTATAATGATCAGATCAGGGAAATTAGAATATCCATCACCTTAAACATTTATCATTTCTTTGTGGTGAGAATATTCAAAATCTTCTCTTCCAGCCATTTTGAAATATACAATGCATCGTTAACTATGTCATCCTACTGTGCAACAGAACACTGGAACCTATTCCTCCTGTGACATTGTACTCGCTGATCAACCTCTCCCTCTCCTCCTTACTCTCCTCAGCCTCTGAAAACCACTATTCTATTCTCAACTTCTATGAGATCAGTTTTTTTTAGAGGATCAGACAGTATTTGTCTTTCTATTTACCTTGGCTCAGCCTCCCTAGTTGCTGGGACTATAGGCGTGAGTCACTGTGCCCAACTAATATGTTAAAACTCTTCTTTCACCAAATACTTTTGATATAATTTTTTAAATATTTCTCAAACTCATTGAGTTCTCCCCATTTCAACAACCACTACCCTCAATCAGGTCACCCCTCTTTTACCCAATTTAGCCAACAACTTCTTAACTGAACTCCCTGCCACCAGCCTTATTTTTTAATGTAGTCAGGATGGTTTTCCTAAAGTACAAATCTGATTACATTATACTGCTGCTTTTGTACATAATGTCCCGATGGCTTCCAAATGAATTTACAAGAGCATTCAAATCCCTTAGTGTGGTTTCTCTGCCTCCAGCTTTCCTCTGAGCCTCATCTCCTACAACTCTGGAGCTTTCCTCTCCACACTCCACACCCACGGTAACTCTCACATCCCTCAAGCACCAGCTTCCCTTTGTTCCTAGGCTCTGAATGTGGTGCTCCTTTTCTCCGGAACACTTTCCCCAGTCCCTTGCCTGCTTGTCTCTCACGCCCTTCACACCCACAGTCATGTCTTGACATGGATGTTATTTCTTTAAAGAAGCCTCCTTCATCTCCCAATTCTGTTATCTGCCCCTCTCTTGTTTGCTCCCAGAGGACCTGGAATCCCCTTATCACACACACCCGCATGCCTTGCATGCCTTATCACCCTGCATTACACCTGCTTAATTACTGTCTGCCTCAGTCCTGGACTGCAAACACCGGAACAAGAACAACTTAGCAACAGCACAATAAACACCGAAGAATTAATAAAAATGCAACTGAAAAACTTAAAAGCCTCTGTCAAATAAAACAACTTTTGGTCTAATCATATCTCCTTCTTTATAAACCTAATCTTATCTTCTGAAATATTCTACTCAAAACATATTACCTCCATTATTCATTTATCGTCTCAAAATTTTGAATTGTAATAGTTAAGTGAAAACTAGAGAGGAAATAGAATTTAACGAAGTTTGCTATCTTTTAATCTCTACATGCAGTTTTCAAAAGAACATTTTAGCTGGGCGTGGTGGCGCACGCTTGTAATCCCAGTACTTGGGAGGCGGAGACCAGAGGGTCCGGGTTCGCGGCCAGCCTCAGCTACTTAGTGAGGCCCTCCGCAACTTCGTGAGACCTGGTTTCAAAATAAAGTATAAAAAATAGGGCCGGGGGTGTAGCTCAGAGGTAAAACGCCCCTGGGTTCAATCCCCAGTACAGCAAAAAAAAAAAAGAACATTTTACAAAGCAATTTCCCTAACCTCTTCAAAAATATCAATGTCGTGAGAAAAACCAATAGACAAATACATAATAAAGAGCAAGAAGATTAATCTAAACAACCAAAGCAAAAGTGATTCTTCTTCAGGTCCCAGATTTTTAAAAAGAAAAAGAAAAGAAAAAGCTATAAAAAACATTTTTGAACAACTGAGAAATAAAACATAACTTGTATATTAAATACTTTTATTGTCTCATTTTTACATTTCTTGGGTGTGAAAATGACATTGTTATGTAGAAAAATGTCCTTATTCTTAGCAGATATGTGCTGAATGAAATATGATATACGCAGTATACTTAGTATACTTTACTTTCAAGTAATTTAGTTTAAAAAATTGTGTGCGCATGTGCGCGTGCACACACACACACACACACACACACACACACACACAAAGACAGAAAAAAGAGAAAATGTGCCATAGGTTAAAAGTTAGCCTAAGTGAAGGGAGTCTAATGAATGGATAGTCATTTGCTTTTTTTTCCACTACTTTTGTAGGTTTGAACTTTAAAAGGGGTAGTGTCCAGAGAATATAAATATATAAATATATATGCAAGAATAGTAAGCACAAAGAAATATATTTTAAAACTTCTTATAAAATATAATTTGATAAAATAATTTGTTTCCTATATTAATTTAGAAACATTTATTTATATTTCTCTTATCTTTGCTAGAATATGGCTTCTTCATTGGAGGAACCATGCCTGGTTCCTTTCTATATCTCTAGTATCTAAAAGAGAGGTAGATATATAGTAGGCACTCAAATGCCTGTTGAACTTACACATGAAGAATAAGTTTATGGAACTTCCACATCAGAAATTGAAAAAAAAAGTTTTGATATATTCATTCATGTTCTGTAGCATGAAACTTTTTTCAATTTTATTTTTAAAAATTTTATACTTTTGCTAGTGCATTATAATTATACATCATAATGAGGTTCAAAGTGATAAAAACATACCTGCACACAGCACCTTGGTGTATTTCCCTCTGTATCCCCTTCTTCCCTCCCAGGACATGTTAATGAGACAGGCAATGATACTTTCATATACAAACATAACATTATTTGAATTGTTTCTTTCCTCAATCCTTCTTTCTCCTCTCCCCACCTCCCTCCCTCAATGTCCTTCTACTATTCTACTGCTCTCTCTCCTCATTTGTCTGAAGTCCCTTGTGTTTCCTATTTCCTCTCTAGCCTCCACATATGAGAGAAAAGTTATGACTCTTGACTTTTGGAGACTGGCTGATTTCAGTTAGCATATTATTCTATAATTCCACCATTTTCCTGCAAATGACATAATTTTGTTCTTCTTTATGGCTGAGTAAAATCCCATTATATGCATATACCACATTTTCTTTATCCATTCCCCTGTTGAAGAACACCTTAGGTTGGTTCCATAATTTGGCTATTGTGAATTGTATTGCTATAAACATGGATATGGATGTATTACTATAGTAGTGTGTGTGTGTGTGTGTGTGTGTGTGTGTGTGTGTGTGTGTGTTAGTTACTGGAGGCTGAGCCCAGGGGCATTCTAACTCTGAGCTACACTCTCAGTCCTTTTTTATTATTTTTGTTTTTGAAACAGGGTCTCACTAGATTGCTGAGAGTCTCACTACATTGCTGAGGCTGTCCTCAAATCTGTGATCCTCCTGTCTCAGCCTCCCAAGTACTGGGATTACAAACGTGCACTCCCATGCCCTGCTATCAATATAGTATTGTGACTTTAATTCTTTTGGAAAGATGCTGAGAAGTTGTATGGGTCATATGGTGGTTCCATTCCTAGTCTTTTGAAGAACCTCCACACTGATCTCCATAGTGGTTGTACTAATTTACAATTCCACCAATAGTGTATAAGAGTTCCTATTTTCCCTGCATCCTCACCAGCATTTATTATTGTTTGTGTTTTTGATGACTGCCATCCTAACTGGAGTGAGATGGAGTCTCAGTGTAGTTTTGATTTGCATTTCCCTGACTGCTAAAGATGTTGAACACTGTTTCATGTTTATTGGCCATTTGTATTTCTCCTTTTGAGAAGTGTTTATTCAGCTTAATTGCCCATTTAAAAAAATTTTTTTAGTGTTTATTGAGTTCATGATATAGTCTAGAGATTAGTCCTCTATCAGAGGAGTAGCTGGCAAATATTTTCTTCCATTCTGTAGGCTCTCTCTTCAGACTCTTGTTTCCTTTGCTGCCAACAAAACCTTTTTAATTTTATGCTACCCTACTTATTAATTCTTGGTTTCATTTCCTGAGCTTTGAGAGTCTCATTGAGGAAGTCTCTAGCAGTATCTATATGTTAGAGGATTGGTCCTATATTTTCTTCTAGTAATTGCAAAGTTTCTGGTTTAATTTCTAGGTCTTTCATCCATTCTTAGTTTTGTGCAAGGTGAGAGATGGGGGTCTAATTTCATTCTACATATGGATATCCAGATTTCCCAACACCATTTGTTGAAAAGGTTGCCTTTTCTCCAGCATATGCTTTTTACTTCTTTGTCAAAAATGAACTGGCTAGAAGTGTGAGGGTTTGCCTTTGTATCTTCTATTCAATTCCATTGGTCTATGTGTCTCTTTTTAGGACAATGCCATGCTGTTTTTGTTACTATGTTAAAAAAACATAGCACCAGTTTCAAAAGTTAGCATGTTTGTAGTGTTAAAAATCTAAACTGACCGTGTTTATATTTCTTTTAAACCTTAGTATCAGCCATAATAAAACAGGCATTAATTTATTACCTTCTTCCCACAACATCATAATTATGACAAACTTCACCCAAAGCATTCAAGTTCTATCACATATGCACAGAAAATAGTCAACACAGCAGCCTCTGACTGCTATCCTAAAAGCCTGCTTGAAGGGTTGGCTATTGGCTGACCTCTGAGAACATGGATTTGGGAGGATTTTCACCATTCTCTGATACTGTGCTCAAACTGTGCAAATCCTGTGGTTTGTTACTCCTCTTGGAGCCTGGAATTCTGGTATGTGGTAGACTGAGGACACACCTATGTGACCAGCACCCACGAAAGCCCTGGCCACCTCATGGTATACGTTTCACATGTGCAGCCACAGCTGGATGCTGGAGGTGTTAAGGGATCTGTGACTCCCCTGGGAGTACAAGCCGGTTTCTTCAGACTGCACCATGTGCCTTTCCCCTTTGCTATAATAAATTAGAGCTATGAGAGGGACATACTGAGTTCTGAGTCCTCTCAGAAACCCCTGGAAGTGGTCTTGGAGACCTCTGAAATGGCATATTCTGTCAGACAGAAGTACCATTATTCTATGATAATGAAAATTATCAAAACTTAAACACATTTCCATAAAATGTCTTATCAAAAAGAAATTTAATAGGAGTCATTAAGATTTTGACTTTAGACTATTTTTTGCAATAATTACTTCCATTCAATGGTTAATGAAGACTTTCCTCATGGGACAAAGAAGCAAAAATATAATTAATTATGAAATATTTAATAATACTTTAAAGCTATGAGCTAGGTCTCAGCCTCAAAATTATTGTTATTATTATTATTTTTTGCGGTACTGGTGATTGAACCGAGGGACATTCTACTTCTAAGCTACATCCCCAGCCCTATTTTTTATTCTTTATTTTGAAACAGGGTCTCACTAAATTGCAGAGAGCCTCATTAAGTAGCCAAGGCTGGCCACAAACCTGCGATCCTCCAGTCTCAACCTCCCAAGTACTGGGATTACAGGCGTGCTCCACCAAGCCCGACTCTAATGGGATTATTTTTAATAATAATAATAATCTCATTTACACACACACACACACACACACACACACACACACACACACACACAACGTTCATATAAACCCCAAGACACATACCTCCAGAACAGGTTTCTGAAGCTCAAAGATTACATTTAAAAACCCAAAATTCCCCAGGCTTTTGTTTCTGTTGCACAGTGCCCATTTTCCCCCTCTGAAAACGATATGTAGCTCATACCAATGGGGGAAACAACTGTTATTCATTTCTCTAAAGAGATAAAACTTGAAGACAGTATATAGCCAAAAATTGTTTAGCTGCTTCCTGAATTATATTTTCTAATTATAAATGAGCACTGTCTAAGAACTCCTGGCTATTCATTGTCTTACAATAAGTATACTTTATACACATATTCAATTACTTTTTTAATTAAACTGGTTAGAATTGAGATCCTTTTAGAGACAAAACACAATACACACTTTTTATCTATCACTGAAAATGTATTTTATCTAACAAACTTCACAGCAATTTCACTTTGGAACAATTCTGTTAGCCACTGACATAATAGGTGCATTTGCCCAAACCTTAAATCACAGTATTAAGTATAGGTTTTTCTATTCATAGTTGAAATGCTTCTCTAATCAAAATGCCATGTTTAGGATTTAAATAAGTATGCTCTTATTGTATTATGTGTGGATATATGAGAAAAAACAGTCAAGTTTCTTTCTGATATGATTTTAACTACTCTGCCTTTCCCAGCTTCTATACTGGAAATTAAATATGAGGCCAATCACAATGCTCAACGGAAAGCCATTGCTTATATAAATAAAAAACATCTGGTTACTACTATTGAATTTATAATGCCACCCTCTAAGAAATATCAGAACAGCTGGGCGTGGTGGCGCACGCTTGTAATCCCAGTACTTTGGGAGGTGGAGACCGGAGGATCCGGGTTCGCGGCCAGCCTCAGCTCTCTCGCTCTCTCTCTCCCTGTTTCTCTCTCTCTCTCTCTCTCTCTCTCTCTCTCTCTCTCCTTAGTGAGGCCCTCCGCAACTTCGTGAGACCCAGTTTCAAAATAAAGTATAAAAAAAAAAATAGGGCCGGGGGCATAGCACGGAGGTAGAACGCCCCTGTGTTCCATCCCCCGGTACCACAAAAAAAAAAAGAAAAGAAATATCAGAACAAAGGATGACAGTCAAGTCACACGCAGTGAATAAAAACTATAGCCATAAAAGAGAGAACTTTATTCACTCAATTCAGTCAACGTGAATGAATGACATATAGCTGGAGACACAAAGATACAGTCTTTGCTCTCTGGGAGCTTATAGTAGAGCAGTGGGCAAAACAGGTCAACGTAGGTTATTTGTGTTATTATGGAAACTGGTAAGAGATTTAGGGGCACAAAAGAGGATGTGGTCAATGTTAGAAGTGCTGAAGGATATGATGGTAAATTTTCTCTGAAGGCAATGAGGAACCATTAAAGGGTTAAAGTGAAAGGTAATACTGGGAGAAAGTGGGGTACAATAATAATCCAGGCTTTGTGGTAGCAGGAATCTAGTAGACTAGCTGGGAGGAACAAGACAGAGAATACATGGAAGATCAGCTTTTAGAACTGAATTGTTTAACACTTACTGAGTCTGACATGCTCTGGGACACACAAGTATAGATAGATGTCCACTCTGCCCCCAGAAATATGAGCCTCATGATCACTAAGACTAGCCTAAAGACTGAATTGGCAGTGTCAATGTTCAGATGATCAGAGAAGCGATGGGCAAGGATGAGGTCATCCAAGAATGAGGAGAAAAGCAAAAAGCAACTTAAAGGACACCAAAATTTTAGGGAGAAAAGAAAGCTTGGGAGAGGAAAGCTAGTATTTGTACCTGCTGGGTATCCTAAGCATTTGCACTACTGTTATTTCTCTCTCTTTTTTTTTTTTTTTTGCGGTACCAGGGATCGAACCCGGGGGTGTTTTACCTCCAAGCGACACCTCCGGTCCTATTTTTTATACTTTATTTTGAAACCAGGTCTCATGAAATTGCAGAGGGCCTCACTAAGTAGCTGAGGCTGGCCGAGTACCCGGATCCTCCGGTCTTCGCTTCCCAAGTACTGGGATTACAAGCGTGCGCCACCACGCTCGGCTCCACTACTCTTATTTCTCTACTAGGGACACACAACAGATACAAGGGACAACAGATGCACTCAGAAGAGAAACTTATTCAGAGGACAAAATCAACAACTATTTAAAAGGCTGCACTGAATCCACACATCAGATTTACTTATAAGCTGCATGATAAATGCTTTAAAGTATCTGGTAAGGCTTGACAATTAGGGCACTGAATCAGAACTACTAGATGTCAGGATATGAAGATTCCTCTCTTACTTATTCTTCAGATTTTATATTTTAGTATTATTTTTGCCATTTGTCACATACTGGAGGTACAGTCTATGTTTGGAATTTGGGGCCAGCCTCAGCTACTTAGTGAGGCCCTCCACAACTTAGTGAGACCCTGTTTCAAAATAAAGAATAAAAAATAGGGCTGGGGGTGTAGCTCTGAGGTAGAATGCCCCTGGGTTCAATCCCCAGTACCGCAAAAAAAAAAAAAAAGAAAGCTACAAGAGTACAAATGCTTTGCATTATCATTAAGCGGACCACTCTGAAGAGGTCTGAAAGAAAAGGTTTTAAAAATCTTAAACATTAAGCTGGGGATGGTGGTACACACCTGTAATCCTAGTACTTGAGAGGCTGAGACAGGAGATTCACAGGTTCAAGGCTAGTCTCAGCAACGTAGCAAGACCCTGTTTCAAAATAAAAAGGGTCTTGCTAAGTTGCTGCAGGTCTTCCTTTGCCTCGATCCTCCTGTCTCAGCCTAAGTGTTTGCCTTGCAAGCGCAGTGCCCTGGGTTTGAAACCCAGTAGCAATAAATAAATAAATAAATAAATAAATAAATAAATAAATAAGGACTGGGGTGTAGCTCAGAGGTAGAATGCCCTGAATTTAATCCCTAATTCCCCCCAAATTTAAAAATTATGCCCCCCAAAGAATATTGCTATTTCTCTTCCTTATAAACATAACTATTTTCTGAGAAGAATGCAGGACACAAAGAAATACAGATGGCTTTGTAGAGAGCAGTCCTCCCCCTAATTTTCAAATAGAATACTCCAAAATACTTAGATCTTTAAGTGTTTGTGGCAGTAATAGAGCTAATCATGTTCTCTTCAAGGCCTTCAATTTACAATTAAAGCCAAATAAAAGACGTCTTAATATTTCCTTTTGATTCTTTTAGTTAGCTTTTAGAATACAAGATTAATATGCCTAAACATCTGCAGACAAAGTTTGACTTCAGATTCTAAAATCTAACACTGGACATATAGGAAATTTCTTCTTCATGACTCCCTTAGTCCCACAAATGTATATGGATCATTTTTGCCCATTTTGTCTTTCCCTACAAATAATCATTTTATTGATTTTACATATGAGATGGGGGTATTCAAATGTTTTCAAGTTAAAGCTACTGATTGCTGGAGAATCAACACTTGGTAGTTGGTGGGAAGAAATCAGGTTTATTCGAAGCTGGTCCTGAAGACAGAGGGGCTAGTTCTTCAAAGCTCCATCCTCCTGGACTCAGGGTGGTACTGGGGATGGAACCCAAGGGCATTCTACCTCTGAGCTATACCCCAGCCCTATTTTTTTTTTTATTTTTAATTTTGAAACAGGGCCTCGCTAAATTGCTGAGGGCCTTGCTAAGTTGCTGAGGCTGGCCTCAAATCTGCAATCCTCCTGTCTCAGCCTCCCAAGTACTAGGATTATAGGGGTGTGCCACCATGCCCATCTTTAGGCACTTTACCTTTGTTTTTCTTTTCTTCTTGTGGTGCTGGGGATTGAACCCAGGGCCGCACAAATGCCAAGCAAGTACTTTACCACTGAGTTATGACCCCATTCCCTCTTATGTTCTATTTTTATTTTGAGACAGGGTCTCACTAAGTTGCCTGTGCTGGTCTTGAACCTGCAATCCTGCTTCGGTCTCTGGGATTATAGGCAAGGGCCACCATGCCCTGCCATGATTTCTTATAAATTTATTTTCACTTCATCTCCAGACAATATCTAATATAATTATAAATATTAATTCTGGGTATTAAAGCCCTAAAACTAAAATGAAATATTTGGAGCAAAAACAATAGTGAACCAAAAAAACTGTGGTAACTTGACTTCAGACAAGAGAACATCCCTATAATTTAGCAAAAATATGGGCAGATGGTAAGCAGGAAGGTAGGACAACTTACTACCTACTAAAATAATTGCTCCCAAAATAATCTACTAAGTGCTACTAAAATAATCTAAACTCTCAGCCATCTATCCATTCATTTAAACATACACTGAGTATGCAGTCTATGCCAGGCCCTGTGGTAAGTGCTGGAGAGGACCAGTCCTCACACCCATGGAAAAGGGTAAAGCTATCCCTTGGAGCTCTTCAACATAACCCTTTAGGACACATGCTACAGGGTAGCTTCCTTTTTCCTTCAATACTACTTATGACATTTTTTTTTCCTGGTACTGGGGGTTGAACCCAGGGGCATTCTACCTCCGAGCTACACCCCCAGCCCTATTTTTTATTCTTTATTTTGAAACCAGGTCTCGCTAAGTTGCGGAGGGCCTAAGTAGCTGAGGCTGGCTGCGAACCCAGATCCTTCGGTCTCAGCCTCCCAAGTACTGGGATTACAAGCGTGCGCCACCACACCCAAGACTATGACATTCATTTTAACTGGGTCTCACCTACTAATGATGTTTTGGTCTTTGGGGAGGTGCATGGGGGAATAGTGGAAATATCTGCCCCATGAATGCAATTATTCAGTGCAGTGATATGCCAAATGTTCATGCAGTGATAGGCAAATTCTTATGCAGATACTAGCACAGAAAAATGTAATTAACCTGTAATTATCTTGTGAAGGCGGAGAAGACATCTGTCATTTCATGAATCACAATCTTCTAAACTAATCACCTAGAGGCATAAAAATGAAAAGTACACACCTATGACATTTGCATAACAAATAATGGAATTCAGTTATACGTATATTGAAATTTGAAATTGACATATATAGTTTGTTGCCGACTGAAAGAAGAAAACAATAAACCAGATTATATAAGGCAAAAACTGGTACTCTGTATTCACCCTAAGTATGGACACACTCAATTCAACTGCTTCGAATCACAAGCTTGCAAGTAATCAATATTTAGTACTCTGGAATGAAGACTATTTCCTATTCCAGCCAAAACAAAACACACAAATAACTCAGACAAGCAGAAATAGAGATAGAACTTAAGAGAACAATTTCAAAATGACTATCCCTTCCATTCTTTCTCAACTTTTGTTAGTATATGATCACGTGCTTAGATTATTTAACTCAGTTTGAAGTTTTTTTTTTTTTTTTTTTGCCGTACTGGGGATTGAACACAGAGGCGTTCTACCTCCGCGCTATGCCCCCAACCCTATTTTTTATGCTTTATTTTGAAACTGGGTCTCACGAGGTTGCGGAGGGCCTCACTAAGGAGAGAGAGAGAGAGACAGAGTGAGAGCTGAGGCTGGCCGGGAACCCGGATCCTCCGGTCTCCGCCTCCCAAAGTACTGGGATTACAAGCGTGCGCCACCACGCCTGGCTTCAGTCTGAAGTATTAAGTAAACTATAACAAGGTTTTATAAGTCATACTTTAGGGATACTTCCCTCTACCTGCAACTAAATTACCAGAATACCCTGAGCAGGTCCTACTGCGATAGAAATTTAGGGATACAGAAAGAAAACTGAGTCTCAAAAGAGAAACACCCATAAACAGTTGGAGTACAAACAATTCATTAGCAGCCCAGCCCATGTCCTTGTGCCTGAGTTCTTGCTTGGAGCTTGCTGAATTGGCTGATGAAAAAGCAACAAAACCACAAGATCTTCACAAGGCATCAGGAGAAAACACTCCTTTAGGGAGCAGGCACATTAAAGACTTTGGTGACTGAGAAATAGCCCTAGTCTCATTATATAGTAGGATGCACACCCCTGGGTGGAGATTTAAGATGCTAATGTGACATGTGATATAAGAAGTAGTTTTATTTGACCTTGTGAGCAATGTCCAAGCACAAGGTAAACTATCAAGAAAGTGTGTAACCTGCCCTGCCTCCACCTATAGTTCAGCCCTCTAACTACTTTAAAACCCCAGATCAAGACAGGCAACTCTTTTTCTGTCTCTCCTTCTCCCCCCCTCCCCCTCTATGAGATTGCCCATACTCCCATTCTCTAGTATCTACTTTCCCTTTAGGGAAAGGACTTAGATTAACTATATGGTAATAAATCTCTTGCTCTGCTACTCATTCCTGATGCAGCCTTAAATTCTTTTCTGCAATTTGATCAAGAACCTGGAAGGTCTGAGGAGAGGTCTCCTCCACTCCTGGAAACCTCCTCAGACTCCTATACAGCAATTACTTTGGAAGAATGGGATGGAAAGTGGGTCCTATATTTTAGACACTTTTAAAGCACAGATTCTTTCAGGAGGAAAAAAATTTAAACCCTACATCTGTATCCAATTCAACATTAAAAGGCATATTGAACTCCTACCACATATCAAGGCACCACAATGGACAAAGCAGGGGGAATCTGTAAGAGTAACGACTAGTCCACACCCTTAAGGTACCTAGTCTGCTGAGAAAGGCACAGACAATTAATTCTGACGTATGGTATTAATGCTGTAACAGATCTGGACACAGAATTATGAAGATGCAGAGTCCTAGAGATATCAAAGGGTATTTGAACAGCAAAATAGGAGAATACTCAAGGCAAGCAGTGCATGAAGACGGAAACATGAAAGCCACGTCTGGAACGGAAAGCAGTTCCACATGGCTTAATGCTGTGGTGGCTGGGGAGAATTACAGGGCAGACTATGAGACTTAGAAGTTAGGTGAGGCCACGATGACCTTTCCTGCAACATGGGCTTCCCTGAAGGTGTCCTTTGCTCCACTTCCCATTAGCCCTTTTACTCCTCCCTAATCCTTTGGCTAAAGAGAAGTCCTACCCAGATGTTCACTGCTAAACATCCTCTTGATTCACACCCCCTTGCTAAGAAAGACCTCAACCAGCCTGCGCCTCACTGCCTCCAGTCCTCCCCATAAAAACCTTTCCTGTGCCTGAGTCCAGGAGGATGGAGCTGTGGAGAACTAGCCCTTCTATCTTCTTCAGGACCAGCTTTGAATAAACCTGATCTCTTCCCACCAACTACCAAGTGTTGATACTCCAGCAGCAGGCAGTACAGACATCTAATTCTGCTAACACAAGCTGATGTTATAGTTTAGAACTTTTCTTTTACACAATGTAAGACATTGGAGATATTTAAGCAGGAACATGATATGACCAAGAGTTTGTGTTTAGAAAGATAATCTGGCAATGGTATGAAAGAGAAACAGTCTAGGTATGGGAAAACTTAAGGGAGACAGTTCAAAAGTTTATTTTTAGCCATGGTAAAATAAAAAGTTATTAGCAGAAAGATTACTAAAAAGACTAGACAGATATCTGGTGATTTAAATCACATCTACCATATTTACACAAGTAAATCTACTTGAAATATCATGGGAATAGATGTTATCTCATATGTAAAAGAAAACAAATTAGTCCTGCCTTAGATTAAATTTACATACTTCTCTGTGCTCTTAGAAGGTCATTGTTCTTAGGTATAATATAAATACCTTAGCAAATACTTAAAAAGTTTCTTTTACCTAAGTAGCCACTTACAATACCAACAATTTGCAGATTATGGGTCATGTTTGATTGTTTTTAAATTAACATTCATGTTTTGTATATAAAGAAAAATATGGACCATCATTCTGATAAGCAATGATGCAGAAAACACTATACACAGATAACTTTTAAGAATAAGTTTACAATGGCATGGTCATTCTCAGGCCACAGAGACTGCATGTGTACAAAAGCAATGTAATTTATTTATTTATTTTGGTACTGGGGATTGAACCCAGGGGCATTCTGCCTCTGATCTACACCCCGGCCCTATTTTATTTTTTATTTTGAAACAGGGTCTCATTAAGTTGAGGAGGGCCTCACTAAATTGCTGAGGTTGGCCTCAAACCTGCTATCCTCCTATCTCAGCCTCCCAAGTACTGGGATTACAAGCATGTGCCATCATGCCTGGCTCAGCAATGTAATTTATACAAAAAGATAGTTGAAGAGTATTAATGACTGATGAAAAGTTGAAACTTCATCCTAATTACAGCTGAAGGAATTTATAGTAAGCAGGTAAAAATAACTATGGTGTCATTAATTTTAGGGTTGATAGAACATTTTTTTTAATGTGTAAATGATTGTGTTGTTGTTTTGGGCTGGGAAAAATATCTAGATCTCAAAATGGTAATTCGAGGGGAAAATATCCTTACATCAAGAGGTTGTGGGAAATATGAGAACAATATAACAACAAGTTCCTCACAAAGATTCTCTTGCTTAATGTTAGGGTTGCCTAAGTGAAAATGGAATTGTTTCTATATAATACCATCATTTTCTCACTTTGTGTAATTTCCTCCCACACATTTTTAAAAGGAAAAAAATCAAGAAAAATATTTTCTCCACATAATTTATGTATAATTGCTTCCCTATTTTGAAATAGCAATGACTACATACAACAAAGGATCCTGAGGGTTTTTTTTTTAAAAAACATCAATCATTTTCTCAGCAGGGAGGACCGATGTAGGATAAGCACAGATCAATAAAGCTTGGATGTTTCCTTTTGCTCTGGCTCCATTCTTCCACTAGAGAATACTTTCTGCATACAGCAAAATGTGATATAGGTATATTAAAAGGAACAGGGAAAAGCACTAGATGTTTATCAGTGATGAAGGAGGGGAAAGCATATCAGCATGCACACTCTCCATTTCCCAAGTGCTTCTCAGCCAACTCTTTCCTGTCGTTCTCACACCTCCCATAGTTAAACAAGCCTTGCAGACGAGGGAGCTGTGGTAACTGCCCGAAGCAAGCCCAGTTAAACAGGTGAGTTGCAATAGCCTCAAAGTGCTTTCATTTACCACCTCAATGAACTTTGAGCCTGTGGTGAAAACAGTGGAAAAACCAGCCAGACCTGCACAACAATGTGGACTGTAGCCTTTGACCAGCGGGATCAAGACCTTGAAATAGAAACCTGAAAAGCAAGGTGCTTACCCTTACCATTTCTATCTTTCAATCACTCCAAAGTCTATCCCTGCCTCTTCCCCTGGACAAAAATTCTAAGGCATGCACTACCAATGCTTACATAGCATGTTTCTTTTCTTTTAGTTTTTACTTTTTCATAAATTAGCAGAAGTTAAAAAGAGAGGAGAATTATCTGGAAATTTTCTAGTTAATTTTGGAGAGGGCAATTACAGCTGCCAATTTGGTTTGTTCAACCTTCTCTTTCCTTTCAGAAATGGAGCCTGCCTCCATGGCCATTAAAATGAAACTTTGACATAGGCTTGGCCAGACATAATATCTCATTTTGGGCAGTAATGATTGGTCTAAAGGGTAGGCACATAACCCCCAAAGAACCAGCGTTCTTCCATAAAGCTGACATGTGAATACTGGGAGACAGAACTTCTCTCTTTCCACTCTGAAAGCTAAACTGGGACAGTTAGTGGTCACGATTTTCTGTCTCAGAGCAAACCTTTCTTTTGTAGGTAAAAATGAATACTCATTACAAAAAGTGAAATTGGTCTCTCTATTCATCCAGTAAACATCTGCAGTGTGTCTAGGGTTGTGCTGGGCACTGGGGATACAAAGACAAAACAGTATGATGACCACATTTTATGAATCAAAATTCAAGACATTACCTATTCAAAGACTTTTAACTTAGAAGATATGAGACATCATTTCAGAGACACTATTCAGGTTCAAAAACATGGTAATTTTAAAGCCACTTGGGTTCTCTCAGGGGGAAAAAAATCAACAGGATATTCAAAGTTGGAAGTACTATTGAAAAAGGCCAAATTTATAGATTTAATACTAACACATTAATTTAATACTAACACATCCTATTTAATAGTAACACATCCTATTCCCTCAAACTTTATATTTGCAGTTTTTCACTATGTAAAACAGAAGAATAAAAAAGACTAGTGAAGAAAAAAATGCTATCTCCTCACAAGTAGGGGAGGGAATACCATAAACTATGTGTGCCATGCTGAGAAGGCTTAGGTGCTTAATTGACATCTGATGTCAATTAAAGTACACATGTGCTAGTAGCTTCCTCACATGCAAAACACGAATAGTAACAGTAGCTACCTAATAGGGTTGTTTGAGGATAGAAGGATTTAATATTAAAGACACTTAAGCCAATACTATGCACACAGTAAACAATATGTGATTCTTTGTTACTTTAACTCTTACTATCTATAAAGGAACAACACTGTTTTAAGAGAATATGAAAGGCAAAACACTTGAGTGATCAACATCATTAGCAAAATAAGCCTATAAAGTTTAAAGGGGTCTTGAGATTTACAGGGAAGAGAAGTTTTTATCACTACCCCTCTTTTAATTTATCTGCTTTGCTCTTTTTTTTTTTTTTTTTTTTGCGGTACCGGGGATTGAACCCAGGGGTGTTCTACCTCCGCGCTACACCCCCGGCCCTGTTTTTTATACTTTATTTTGAAACCGGGTCTCACGAAGTTGTGGAGGGCCTCACTAAGTAGAGGGAGGGAGGGAGAGAGGGAGGGAGGGAGGGAGGGAGAGAGAGAGAGAGCGAGCTGAGGCTGGCCACGAACCCTGATCCTCTGGTCTCCGCCTCCCAAAGTACTGGGATTACAAGCGTGCGCCACCACGCCCGGCGTTTGCTTTGCTCTTTATTGTCCTGGAGGGTTCTACAGAATTAATGCTGAGGGTACTAAAGTATATTCAGATTTTGTAATATTTGTTTTTATGATTCTAAAGAGGCCCCAGTTAAAGATAGTAGCCCTTTCTCTCATGACCTTTAAGCTCTATTCCTTCCATCTTTAAAATATATCCAAATCTGACCCCTTTCTCACTAATTCTATTACTATGCTAACATTATTACACTAACAGAACTACCATCATCCTTTGTCTACACTAGAGTAACAGTTTTCCTTGCTTCTAGTCATCCCATAACATCGATTTTCCATAACCTTCCAGTGTTCACAACCTTCAGTGGCTTCCTATCACAACCAGAATAAAACCCAGGCTCTCCACATGGATAACACCCTACAAGAATGGGGGCCCTGCCCACATCTTCAAACTCATCTATTCATACTCTCTTTCTCAGCCAGGCATGGTGGCACACGCCTGTAATCCCAGTACTTGGGAGGCTGAGACAGGGGGATCACAGGTTCTAGATCAGCCTCTGCAACTTAGCAAGACCCTCAGCAACCCAGTGAGACCCTGTTTCAAAACAAACAGCTGGGCACATGCTTATAATCCCAGTACTTGGGAGGCTGAGGAGGATCGCAGGTTCGTGGCCAGCCTCAGCTACTTAGTAAGGCCCTCTGCATCTTAGTGAGACCCTGTTTCAAAAGAAAGAATAAATAAATAGGGCTGGGGTATAGCTCAGAGGTAGAATGCCCCTGGGTTCCCCCAGTTCCGCAAACAAACAAGCAAAAATGAGCTGGAGGTGTAGCTCAGAGGTAGAATGTCCCTGGATTCATTCTCCAGTACCACACACATACCAAAAAAAAAAAAAACCTCTCTTTCTCAGTCCCTATGCTTTAGTCACTGTAGTCTTCTTCTGATGTCTAGAACAAGCCAAGGCCTCAAGGCCTTCGAACAAGTTTATTTGACGAAAAGGGCCTTCTCCCAGCTACACGGTTGGTTTGATTCATTTCCTTCGTATCTTTCCTGATTACCTATCTAAAATGGTCATCTCCCTTCCCTGTTCATTTTTATCCTTTAAAAAGCACTTTTTTCCTTCGTAGCTGTCATGGTTTGGACATGGAATGTCCCCCGAAAAGCTCATGTGCTGACAATGCAGCAAGGCTGAGAGGCGGAGCCTGGCTGAAACCCGGTCAGCCAGGGTGTGGCCCTAAGGACTGTCTGTCCTGGCCCCAGTGCACTGGTTCTGCTTCAGCTGCCAAGAGGTAAGCAGCTTTCCTCCGCCACATCCCAACGCTACGATGCTTCTGCCTTGGCTGGCTAACTATGGACTGAACCTCTAAGGCTGTGAGTTGAAATACATTTTTCCTCCTCTAAATTGTTCTTGTCAGGTATTTTGGTCACAGCTAACATAAAAGCATTTATGTGATCTGACATATTATATATTTATTTATTGCGACAAGGACTTTTGTATGTCCTATCATTGTGGGGCCAATAACAATACCTGCCACAAAAAAACTATTCAAAAATGTGTTGAATAAATAAAAGCTCTTATGTACATCAGTGAACATGTTTTTATAAGAGCTAATTAAAGCATAAAATATTATAAAACCTATTGTTGAGCTCTTATTGACCAAAGTGAGGCAGAAATTGATAAATGACAAAAAATACAGATAAATGCTAAGGGGCTAGCCATTAAATTTCGTTTCTGTTGGCTCCTGATATTACCTGTGATTGACTATCTTGTGTCTTGACTTCTTAAGCTCCATTTTCACATCTAATTGCCTGGTGGCATGCCCCATATGCCCTTTCTCCTTTGAGTTATCATCACCCCCAAAATATGTTAACCACCTTTGTATGCATTCTTCTATGTTTTTACATGCAACCACTATTATGTGAACAGATTAATGTGTAGAAAAACATACTTATGCATAAATACATGCAGAATTTCTGGTCATTGTTCTACAAAAAGAATGAGATATGGTAATACATACTTCTGTATATATTTCCTTCCTTATGCAACAATAGCTTACAGAAACTCCCTTTAAATAAGCTGATAATCTATGCTGTGATATGCTGTAATCTACTTACCTACTCCACTATAAATAGGCATTATTTAGTGCTGGGGTGTAGTTCAGTGGTAAAATGTTTATCACCAAAAAAGAGGGGCATTATTTAGTTTATAATTTTTTATATAAAAAGTCCTGAAATAAACACCTTTTACATACCAGCTCTTTTATTTCTTAAGGATAGATTCCCTAGTGGCTGGGCATGGTGGCACACACCTGTTATCCCAGCTACTGGGAAGCTGAGGGAGGAGAATTGCAAGTTTGAGGCTAGCCTGGGCAACTCAGGGGAACCTGGTCTCAAAATAAAATTTAAAAAAGGAAAGCATGAGTTTCTGTGTTCAATCCCCAGTAAAACACACACACATACACACACACACACACACACTCCCCCCCCCCGGGGGGCCATAGAGTATGTGCATTTTAATAGATATTGCCAGACTGCCTTCCGAAATAGGCAATAACTACTCACATTTCCATCAGCAATATATTCCTATAACTTCCCACATCCCCATCCCAATGTGACAGGTGTTTTCAGTCATTTCAATGGTTGCCAGTCTTATGGATGTAAAGGGAGAGTTTGGTGTTATTTTAATTTACATTTCACTAACTGCTAACAAGTCAGAACAACTCGTGAAATATTACTGGCATCTGAGTTTGCGCTTCTGAAATTTCCTGCTCATGTCCTTTGCTCATTTTCCTATTAGGTTGCTTGTTTTCTTATCAAATTGTTAGGAGCTGTTTGCATATTATAAATACATACCCTTTATCTGACATCTCTATCACAAATATTTTATTTTCCAAATTTTCTGTGAACTTTTAAATTTATATTCTCCTTTACCATGTAAGTTTTATTATCATTTTTGTGTGTGTGTGTGTGGTACCGGGGATTGAACCCAGGGGCGTTCTACCTCCGCGCTACACCCCTGGCCCTATTTTTTTATACTTTATTTTGAAACCGGGTCTCACAAAGTTGCGGAGGGCCTCACTAAGTGGAGAGAGAGAGAGAGAGAGAGAGAGAGACAGGGAGAGAGAGAGAGAGAGAGAGAGAGCTGAGGCTGGCCGCGAACCCGGATCCTCCGGTCTCAGCCTCCCAAAGTACTGGGATTACAAGCGTGTGCCACCATGCCCGGCTTTTATTATCTTTTATATAGTCAAAATTCTTTTTTTTTTTTTTGGTACTGGGTATTAAACCCAGGGGATTTCTATTTCTGAGCTACACCCTCAGCCCTATTTTAATTTTTATTTGGAAACAGGGTCTCACAGAGTTACAAAGGGCCTCACTGAGTTGCTGAGGCTGGCCACGAACCTGCGATCCTCCTGTCTCAGCCTCCCCAGTACTGGGATTACAAGCATGTGCCACCATGCCTGGCCAAAATTCTTTTTTTTTTTCTTTTTTCCTTGTCTAGCTAATAGGTTTCCTGTTTAAGAAGTTCCACTGGTTTCTACTTAAATATCAAAGTTTCTTCCTTCCACATAAAATATGAGAAATCCTTTTTAAACTGTATTGTATTGACTCCCTACCCCTTTTAAACATCTGGTTCTTTTCACTCTCTCTAGTTTTTTATTCTATGTGCAAAATCTTGACATCCTAATTATTAGAGTAAATAAGATTTTGCATAGATATTGGAGATAAAAAGGATACTAGACGTCACCTTGAACTTTCCATCCATTATAGGGACTCTGATCTTCAACATCACTGTCAAAGAATAATCTACCCTCTGCTGGCTCATTTCCTGTGATGAGACACTACTTCTCTAGACCCTTTTCCAGAAGTTCCTATTCATTTCATTCTAGTCACGTATGCTTTTCATATTCCTGCTGAAATAACCAAACTGAAGCCAAAATTAAGAACCAAAATTAAGACTTACTAATAATTTAAGTGTGATGTTCTTAGTACCTGAAGATTATTCGTTTCCTTCCTCCCTTACCTCCAGTGAATACAAAGTACTAGAAATACAAAGATAAGAAAAACACTGCTTCTGACCTCAAAGTCATGGAAAAATAGTTTGTATATAATGTATGTGCACATACATGAATATATAAATATAATAGATATATAAAGAAAATTATTGTATAGTTAAAATGTTACTCAAGATCTGTTTTAAAGAATTCTAGTACATATATTAGATAATAATTGGGATAACTTCAAATTACAGAAGTTAATGAAGCTGAAGATTGAAAAGATGGTATTGAGATAAATTTCAGCACTGTTTTCTTGAATCTAGTTCAATCAGCTAAGCTCTAGTAATACTGTTTTATTTAGATAATTTGCAGGCCAGACAATATAATGTATTTTATTTTATTTTATTTATTTATTTATTTTGCGGTACCGGGGATTGAACGCAGGGGCGTTCTACCTCTGCGCTATGCCCCCGGCCCTATTTTTTATACTATATTTTGAAACCAGGTCTCACGAAGTTGCGGAGGG